>VMDO01004974.1:25468-108162 GCA_007922755.1 Pedetes capensis | reverse complement strand
TATGCATAGTTTAGGTATGGTTTAATCGTGTCCTCAAGATTATATTTCAGAGGCTTGGTCCCCAAGTGGTGATATTGGAGGTGATGGGACCTTTAAAAGGTGGAGCCTAGTGGGAGGTTTCTAGTTCATTGGAGGCATCCTCCTGGAAGGCAGTTCTGTGCAGCCTCTTGAGTTTTCATGAGAGGGCTTTTGGTAAAAGGAGCCAACCTGGCCCCTCTCCTACTGGTTTGAGAGGTAATCACCTGCTTACTCCTGCACAGACTCCCACCATGGCCATCTTCACCATGAGGTAGTACAGCCAGAGTGTCCTTACCACAGAGCCTGCACTAGCCATATGAACTCTAAACTGAGTACTAAATAAATCTCTTCTTCAGAAGTGGACTGTGTCAGACACTTCATGAGAGTGATAAAAGCTGACTAATAGAGTACATATCAGTCTGTGTCCAAATTTCCCATTTGTAAAATCGCTAGTCATATTGGATTAGGGCCCACCTTAATGGCCTCATCTCCATTGATTATCTGTAAAAACTCCTCTTTCCAAATAAGGTTACATTCATATGTACCATGAGAAAAGGACCTGGATGCCCACTCCTGATACAATCCCCAAACAATCAGTCGTTGAAAGCTCTATGAATAGCAGAGAAGCACTGACATAGGGCCAGGCATGTCACAGTATGGGCAAGTGTTTTGCCCTGTTGTACATACGGTCACTATGAGTCAGCCTCACCTTGATGGCACCTAACAACAATAACGCCAAGAGTTTGGACTTTCACTTCTTCTTGGGAAATGCAATTCATCTCAGAACAGTGATGGTGTCACAATCCTGCACTTTTTCAGAGCTCCCTCTGATAGTTGGAAATCCCAGGAGAAATTTGTGCCAGGAAAAAGAGAGCTGAGAATTGTGGCAGTAACATCATTTATGAGGCAGGGCCTGGGGAACACAGGATCACTTTTCTACTTTAGCTTATGGAGAATGCTGAAGGAAATACTATTTCTCACTAGAAACAAGTAATGCTTTGCTTCCCTCTCTGTTGTCTGAAACATACCTTTGTATGTTTCCAGATGTATAAACAATAATTCTGTGTGTACTACTGCAGACCAACAAACTTAAAGGGTCAATACCCTTTATACCCTATCTGATTCTATATGACTAAATATACCAAATGCCTTTGTACAGCTGCATACTGGTGAAAATCAAAGGGGAAAACTCAGTGCTAAGTTTCTGCAAATACAGAAATTACATAGAAAAGACGTCATCTAAAAGCATTTCCTATAATGAATTCCTGACTTTTCTACTGCCCTATTTACTCCTCAAACATCTGTGGAATTCATCCAAAACAGATGATACAAAGCCTAGCTGGGCTTGGGTCTCTCTTCATCTCTGAGCCTCTTTTGAAGTTTAACCTTGAAAATGTCACTTCATCTCTCTGGACAGGTCTTTCTGCATATAAAATGAAGACAATAACATATTAGAAAATATAACAATACCTATTCCTGCAGGAATCTGGGTAGGTGTCTCCAACAAGATAACATTTGAACTGGTTTTGAAAAGAAATTGGTTAGGAATTCACCAAGAAGCAAAGAGGGAATGCACACTTCAGACAAAGGAAAAAGCATTGTGCAAAAGTAGAGAGGAAAGAATAAAGTATAATACGTTATGAACAGCAAAGACTGCAATTACTCAGTTCTTAAATTCCACCAATGCTAAGATAATCCATCAATGCAATAACTGTTGTGGGGTTTCTATGGAAAAGGAAAAGCTAGTACCTTATCTGTATACATAAGTTTTCATATACCTCTTCTTTTTCAGCAGTGATGACATGTAAAAAGGAAAACTGTCCAAGAATTAAAGGAAAATTAGATGACCTGATAAATTCCCTCCAGCTATAATATTTTATCAGCTGGTGAGCTGCCAGGGTCCCAGAAACTAACTCCCTTTATTAATGGATATTGAGTACTCACTGTGGATAAAGCTCTACAATGGGTGCTATGATGGGGACATAAAAATATTTTAGAAATTAGTTGTAGTCTTGGAAACTTAAAAACACTTAGTTAAATCCAATGTATATTACTCCCTGCTATAGTTTGGATATGAAATGTCCCCCAAAGGCTGATGCATGAAAGGCTTGATCATCAGTTTGGTATTAGAGAAAGAAGGAAGGACCTTTAAGTGGGAAGGCCTAGTGAGGAGGACGCCTTAGGTAACTGGGGTTGTGCCCTTAAAGGGGATTGTGGGATCCTGCTTCCTCCCTCATTCCTGGCTATGAGGTGAAAGTTTATTCTCTGCCATGTGCTGCCTCACTTCAGGCCCAAAACTAACAGGGAAACTGACCATAGACTGAAATATCCAAAGTTGTTAGTCAAAAATCAAAACAAAACAAAACAAAAAAACCTATCCACTTTTGAAAGTGGTAATCTTAGGTATTTTGTTACAGTAACAGAAAGCTGACTAAAACATTCAATGTCTTCCAACCTGTATTCTTAATCTACCAGTTTTTCTGCACTCAAGTACAACATTTTATCTACCAGCATTGGATGTTACCTTGCCAGATAATTTCTATAATGATAACTGTGAATACCTCTGGACTTTTGAGTCTTCTAATGAAACTGCTTTAAACCAATATTATAATAGAGTGGTCAATCATAAAGTCATGAAGAGAGTAGGAAGTAATTTCTTAATTAGCTGGGTCTATGGGTTTGATTTAATAAAATTCTATTCCCTCATCATTGTTTTCTGTGCAATTAGTAGGAACTTTTTTGGAAAGAAAAAGGGATGGGCTACAGTTAGAGAACTGGAATTGTGTACAATCTATATCTACTAATCTTTGCTATAATTTACATTAACTAATTTTCCTGAATGGGTTTGATTCCTTTCTTCCTTAGATTTTTTTTTAAATTAAAAGCAAATTTTCAAAAAAGTAATAAATGCACAATAATGAACAGGAAAGAGTATAGTCATCAGCGGTTTGGAAGAACAAAGCTGGATTAAGGAACAACAAATAACAGGCAGGGCAGAGATAGCTTTAGCCCAGGGACATCTGAGGAGCTATAACTGAAAAGGGAACCAGAGTGATTCCTAGCCTGAAAAACTGACAAAACAGTCACAAGTCTTTATATAGACCTCCAAATATTTACACCTCCACCCCAATCCTCAGGCAAAACAATTAGAAGAGTTCTTCTAAAGAATTTGACTAAGCTATGTGGTAAAACCCCAGCATCGCTGCCTTTTAGGATGTGTGGAGTGGGAGGAGGAGTCAGCACGCAGGAGCCAAATGAATGCTCTGTCCACTCATTCTTTCTGAAAACCCTAAAGCTAAAGCTACCCTTGAACAGAGAGTTGCAAACCAGCATTATAATTGACTTATTACTAAATATAAATGGACAATCAAGAATCATTAAACATTAGAGGGAAGCCTAAAACACTAGAGAGACTGAGATAAAGAAACAGAAATAGAGATAATTTGACAAAGCTTTCAAAATCTGCATATGCTCATGTAAGTGTACATCAACCTAGATCAGCATCTCAGTGAAAAATTAGGTTAGGAACTAACTGTTCTTCTAATATTTGTTCTATCTCTCCCAATTACTACACATATGATGATCATTTTATAGCCTATGCTTTGAGGGCCTGAGAACTCTTGATTAATAAAATCTAGGAAATATAACAGAAATAGAATGCTGCCAATGCTAAAAGCTATAGGCTAAAAGAAGGGGGGTTATATATAAAATAATTATAAAACAGGAATCAGGTAGTTTGGCAATGATAATTTAGAATACCCAGAACCTTAAATCTATAGGACATCAGAATTTGTACAGGAGAATATTGTGATCAGTTTATACGGCAAGATTTTTTTTCAGGATTATGCAAAGTATTCCAACACTATCTAATTTTCCTGTTCAGATTCCAACATTCCAGACCAATGACCTAATCTATTTGTCTGCCTAGCTAATTAAAAAAGAGGAAGGGGGTTTCAGACAGTGGATGTGCTCAATGGAAAGTCCCCATCATCTTGGAATTCTAATATGTCCAATATCAGACAACTCCATGTATGATTAACATGTTAGCAATTTTCTATGGTCTGATTAACCTAAATTCAGGGTAAACATCAAACTTTGGACTTCAGTGCTTGAAGAGTTAACAAAAATAATGCCACTGTGAATCACTGTGGCTTGGCAGGAGCCAGGGAGCACCTTGCCTTGCTAAAACCTCTAATGTGTATTTCTCTACAGCAGTAGTTCTCAATATTCACTGCATATTTATAATATGTTGAGAGCTATTAAGATTATTATGATTAGATTAACTCCAGATAATCAGATAAATTTGATTTATGGTAGAAAATGGACATAGGTATGCTTTAAGTACTCCTTGTTGTTGTTAGCTGCTATTGAGTCAAGTCTGACTCATAGCCATCATATTAACAACAGAAGAAAGCAGTACCCAACACTGTGCCGTGTGTGGCACTATTGTCACTGCCTCTCTGCTATTCATAGGGTTTTTGATGGCTGATTGTTTCAGGAGTTGGCTTCCAGGTCCTTCACCCAAACCCACAGCACCTGGTGTTCCCAGGTGGTCTCCCATCCAAGTGCTAACTAGGCCCAACCCTGCTTAGCTTCCGAGATCTGATGATATTGGATACCCGGGTAGTATGTTTGGAGACATAAATACTTCCTATTCAATCCAAAAGTAAGCAAGATTAGAGAATATTGGCCTCAGTTAAATCACTGTAAATTGAGAGTTTAAGCTAATATTCATCTGCTGACTGATCAGTATGGATTACATTACCCATGTTGAACATAAATATTATCTTAGCAGTACTTATCATATTTACTTAT
This sequence comes from Pedetes capensis, assembly GCA_007922755.1. Classification (NCBI taxonomy): domain Eukaryota; kingdom Metazoa; phylum Chordata; class Mammalia; order Rodentia; family Pedetidae; genus Pedetes; species Pedetes capensis. The sequence continues at coordinate 103,329 of VMDO01004974.1, read as the reverse complement.
GCTCCATGTTCAGACACATTCAATGGAGGGAAATTAGGGAAAGAAAGATTGTTACTTAACAGAATTAAGGAGTTTCCTGATATCTAGAACTTCTAAGAATAGATTGGTTTATAAACTTCCAATCTTGAAAGATTTTGAGGATGGACAAAATGCAACAATGTTTTCTGTGGGATACTCTATTCAAGGAGATCCAAAAATGGATGAGACATAGTCTTTGTTTTCAGGGAGCTTTCAATCCAAGATTTCTTTTCATTCTAAACTTGTATAATATACACATTAATTATTTTATTTTTATCAGACTAAGAATAAAATTCAGAACAAGGTGTTAGTACTTTCTTACTTTTCCTAGATTTCACTTTTATCTGAAAATCTACCTTATTATGTGATGCTTTCTCTACTTCTTACTGACTGTTGCACCTTAGGCAACTTAACCACTCTGAACCTTAATTTCTTCATGTTTGAGAAAGGATGCATATCTTAGTCCATTCAGGCTGCTATGGCAAAACATTATAATCTGAAGACTGGGAAGACCAGATTTGGTGTCTAGTGAGGAGCTACTTTCTGGATCATAGTGCCTTCATATTAAGGATCATATGTCCTGTCCTCACATGGTGGAAGGACATGGAAACTCTCTGGAGCTTCTTTTATGAGGCCACCAATTCTATTTATGAGACCTCTTCCTCATGATTTATTCATTCCATAAAGGCCCCAGCTCCTAAGACCATCACATTGGTGATTAAGTTCTCAATATGAGAATCCTGAAGCAACTCAAACATCCAGGCCACAACAGTTCATAATAGCGGAAACAGTTACTCTCAAATGATTCTTACAAATATTAAGTAAAATTTTATATATAGAGTTCTTAGCACAAAGGCTCTCTCAAAGCAAGTATTTAATATGTGTTTGCTATTATCTATTAACTCTCAAAACAACATATTCAATGTGCAATTTATGATATCTTTTCTTCTTGATCTCATTACAGTTTAAAGAAACTAAGATATTTCTAAGAACTTTTCTAACTCTCTAATAACTCTATTCATAGTGTATGCACATTTTTGTGCATTTTAAATGTGATATGAAAAGAAACACCTTACATATGGAGTCAGGCTTGCTGTTAATCTAGATACAAGTGCCACTAAGACAGATATCCAATGCACATTTCATAACCAGCTATTTCATTTTCTGATTCATGTCTGTGCTGTTCATTCTCTTAGAGCAGCTGTATAATTCAATGATTAAAATTACCATATTATGGTCTAGCATAGTGAATATAAAATCCATGTATGAAAATAACAGGATCTTATATTAGGAAATGATTGCAACATAGAGCAGCAACAGAAATTTTTTACTCACTTGTCTTGATGAGCCCATTTTTGTTTAATAAATCATTGGATAGTTTCCCAACTCTATGAAACAATATAAATTGATGTTTTCTTTCACAGAGTGCTAGTTAAAGTAAAAATTTGATGACAATTATAACTGTAAATTGATCATAAGCTTTGAAATAAGAAATTGCAAATAAAGCAGCTCAAAGCATAGGACATCTGGAGCAGCCCAGCAATGCATCTTCTGTTTTTTTTCTGCAGTGCAAAATGTTCTAGTTAGATAAACAGATTAACCTTTTTGGATGCTATTCGCACATTGATTTAAATCTATGGGGGAAAGCACCTTTTGGAGCTAGAGAATTCTAAATGCAAATCCTAATTATGTCTCAAAAACTCAATACCAAAGGAGAAAAGGGGGAGAAAAATAACTTGGCCATTTCAGAAAAAATCACAAGCACTATCGACAAACTGCAGTATAATCCCATTGCTCAGGGCAGCACAGGTTAGGAAGTGGAAGGCCCAGTTTGAATTTCTGTTCTGGTATTTACTTGTGATGGTACCTTGGGCATAGGTACTATATTTCTCTAAGTCTCTCTCTGCTTTTGTAAAGTGGGGAGGAGGGTACTTTCTCTAGAACTGCTATGGGGGATTGTAAATTTGTGGAAGTGAAGCCCTCTGTAAACCTCAAAACACCTCAAAATGATTAAATATGATAAGATATCAATGCATTGATGCTAAAGGCACAGGAAGGAAACACAAGTGGCAACAGAGACAATGAGAGACTTACTTTGTATAACCATCAGGCAGCATCAATGGCCAAGGATATAGATGCAGATATAGATGTGTCCTCACTGCCTTGTCAGTGATTGTCATCTGACTATGACAATGAAAGGAGAATCTATATAAAGTATCTGACTCACAGCACACAGTCAGTAAATTGGATTATCTACTTTCAGTTGCTGGGCTGGGATTTGGCTCAGTTGGTAGAGCACTGTGCTGCAGTCTCTGAGGTCCCGAGTTCAATTCCCAGCACTGCAAAAATGGGAGACGGGCCTGGCAATCCTCTCCCAAGGCAATCCCGAAACAGTCAGCCATTGAAAACCCTATGAGGGTTGCTATGAGTCGGATACCGACTCGACGGCACCTAACAACAACAACAACAACAACAACAACAACTTTCAGTTGCTAACCTAAGATTTATTTATTATGTTGTTGTTGTTAGGTGCCGTGGAGTCGGTATCCGACTCATAGCAACCCTCTGTACAACAGGGGAAACACTATTGTCAGTGCTTCTCTGCTGTTCATAGGGTTTTCAATGGCAGATTGATTTTTGGGAGGGGGTTGCCAGGTCCTTCTCCCAAGCCTACAGCACCTGGTGTTCCCAGGCGGTCTCCAATCCAAGTACTAACCAGGCCCGACCCTGCTTAGCTTCCGAGATCTGACGGGATCGGATGCCACAGGGCTAAGACTGCAGGCTTATTTATTATACCTATACTTATTTGGTTATTTCATTAATTCACTAGACATTTACCAATATTCTTCATTGCATTGTTGTTGTTGTTGTTATTTGCCATCAAATTTTGTCTGACTCACAGGGTTTTCAATGGCTGATTGTTTTGGGAGTGGACTACCATATCCTTCTTCCATTTTTGTGGTACCAGGGATTGAACCTGGGTCCTCAGGAATTATGGAGCAATGCTCTACCACCTGAGCTAAACCCCAGCCTTCTTCACTGCATTAATAGGAAAAAAAATGACATAATTCTGCCCTTATTATAGTCTGGAGTAAAGCAAACATTCAATAAATATTTTTTTCACATATATAATTATAAGTTGTAAAAAATGTTCTGAATGCAAAGAATAAAAGTGCTGGGCACTGTTGCACATGCCTACAATACCAGTAACTTAGGAAGTAAAGATAGGAACAGGTGAGGGGTCAGAGGCAGCCTGAGCAACTGAGAACCTGTCTCAAAATAAAAAATCAAAAAGGAGCTAGGGCTGGGCCTCAGTGTTAGAGCACTTGTTTGGTTAAATGTGAGGCTGAGTTCAACCCCTGGTACTGCAATAAATCTCCACAATAAATTTAAACTCCAAAGCATGTCTCAGCTATGGTTATGTGTAATCTTCCCAGCATCTCACCTAATTCTTTGCTATAAGTACTCCATATGTACAAGTTGGCCAACTTGTACACCCTGCTCTTTTTGGTCCTTTCTTTTTTGTCCTAGATTCATCCTTAGATAAAATGCAAAAGTTCTAAAATTACAGAACTCTAAATTTATTTAAACTCAGAAAGTGTGGGTTTTCAATGTAAAAGATTTAGTTCCACCAAAGATGTTGGCAGCATTCAGTGGCTTCATTATTAGGAAATGGTGATTGTAGTGAATTCTGACAATATTCTCTTTTGAGAAGTCATAAGCAGACAATATAAATTTACCTGATCAAAAGAAGCATGAGCCCTTCTAATCAACTGCAAATCCAGCCACACTAGCTGTCTCTTAATGATCCATAGCCAGTGAGAAAGCTGAAGCCAAATAGAGGACAATGTCTTTCTTCTCCAAATCTCCCTCTACATGTAATCACACCTGCAAACATTTTTGTGACATAAACAAAGCCCCAGACTATAATGAACATGGCTAATCAACACTAATCAACATCTGCTAGACACCAACAATTATACTCATTTGTGACTGAAATGGTAAAAAAAAAAAAAGTATGGTTTGAGATTATATTTTGAGACACCCCAGGAAAAAGAAAAAAGCAGTAGGAAAAAGCTAAGTATATTTTTAAAAAATCTCTCAATATCATAAATTTTTTCAGGAGTTGAAAATTTCTGTGCTATCTCCATTTCACCAGATATCAACTGTTTGATCCTTCCATACGTACTCTCTGACCTTTGCCATTCGAAAGGTTTATCTATCTGAGTAATATCACTTGGCTTTCTTGCCTCAACTTCTGCCATTTGGGAGTAGGACAAGAATAGAACTGGTTTTTATTCTCTCAGTCATCATAGATGAACTGAAAGGCTCATTTATTGTCAGAAGGCTGTCTCATTCAGTTTTGCTTGTGACTTTTCCTTTCCCTCTCCTCCTGAGACTTAGGAATAGTAACAGTACTACCATTTATAAATCAGCCAGCCAAACTACCTTTTATGGTTTCCTTTATACACCTTTGTAAATAAGTCTCATAAATCTCCTCCACTGCTCATCATTTGAGAGTACCATCTAGTTTTCACCAAGAATCTAGCATAAATATACTTGTAGAATTTTAACATTAGAGTTCACACATATTAGTATGCCTACATCAGGTAGTAGGTGAACAGTAGGAAATATATAAATATTATATATATGTTGTTGTTGTTACGTATAGTAGAGTTGGTGTCTGACTCATAGTGACCCTGTATACAATAGACAAAACACTATTGTTAGTGTTTCTCTGCTATTCATAGGGTTTTTAATGGATGACTGTATTTTGAGAGAGGGTTGCCAGGTTCTTCTCCCAAGCCTATAGCACCTGGTGTTCGCAGAAGGTCTCCCATTCAAGTACTAACCAGGCCCAACCCTGCTTAGTGTCTGAGATCTGATGGAATCAGACTACACAGTGGTAAAGTTGCAGGGATTATATATATGAATACAAATATAATAAATAATATTAAGTAATTATTTGTGTTATAAATAATATTTGCAGTGGAATATTATTCAACTTTAAAAAGTAAAACGATTCATGCTTCAACATGTGTGAAACTTGAGGATATTTTGCTAGTGAAATAAACCAAATGTGAAGGGAAAATATTGTATGATTCTACTTATATGAAATACCTAGGGTAGGTAAATATATAGAGATAGAAATCAAAATGCTAGTACAAAACTATTTCAAATTTACATCATAAAAGGGTTTTATTAATTAATCTTGGGGATCATGTCTTTTCATGTTGGTAAAGAATTTGGTGTGTCTTAAAACTAATTAAAACAGCATAATTTCATCATCCTAAAGTAGATAAAGTAGATAAAGTTGTTTTGTTTTATCAGATACTTTAATCATCATGATAATCTATGTTTCAGCATTTACTCATAGGAGTTACAAAGTAAGCTTCAGCCCTGCTCAAATTGCTCGTATTAGTCAGCTTAGGACTTGTATAATTCTGTTTATTTAAAGCATCTACAATTTCCCAGTCATTCCTAATAAGATAGGTGTTGTAACAGTAGTTATAGCAGCACTGATGATAATAGTAATAGTCATCCTTATTATCACAGTTAATAGTTGTAGTAGAAATAGGTGATGATTATGTGCTTAATACAAACTGGGTGCTGTTTTAATTGCTTTGTGTATGTTCTTACTCATTTGTTTTCCTGAAAAACCATATGAGGCAGATACTATTATTATTTTGAAAACCTACGAGAAGATAAATAACATTCTCAAATGTTAGCCACCTGATATTGTTTAAGCAATACAAAAATATAAATGGTTTGACTTTAGAGTCTACACATTTGGCCATGAAGCATTACTATCCCCTTTGCTATATGCTATCTTACACAATCACAATGATGATTGATTTCATAACAGACACATTTGTGGAGTGTGTTTACCCATGCCTTCTTATGCTTTCTCTGAGGGTAGACACTTGCAGCCAGGTATATACATTGGAATATTATTCAACTTTATTTAGGTATATATTCAACTATATTTAGGTATATACATTGGAATATTATTCAACTTTAAAAAATAAAACATTAAAACTTTAAAAACTTTAAAAACTAAACTTTAAACTTTAAAAAATAAAAAATAAAAATTATATATATATATATATATATATATATATTATTCAGGCGGGGTCCCATTACGTTATACAGGCTGCCTGTGGCCTCGATTTTGCAGTCTTACTATCTACTTATCTACTACCTACTTCTTAAGTCTTGGGAATTACAGGCATATGCCACTGAACATGGAAGGGGTTAGTATTTGGACTGCATTCATTAGTCATTATTCTCTCAAACTCTCATCAATTTGTTTTTATTGAAGATGAAGGTTTAAGTAATGATTTAAAAGTCAAGATCTACTTTATCAGGATTATTCTGCATTTGTGAAGGTTTCAAATTTTTTGCTAGAACAGTTGGGTTTATATGGTACATGGACCCTACTATTGTTAGATGCTGTCAAGTTGGATCTAATGCATAGCGACCCTATGTACAATCCCACACTGTGCCATGGATATGATATTTTTATATTTGAGCTCATTGTTACAGCCACTGTATTTCTTTCTTTTTTTTTTTTTTTTTTTTTTTTTTTTTTTTTTTTTTTTTTTTTTTTTTTTTTTTTTTTTTTTTTTTTGAGTCATGACACATCAGCAAGTAGAGTTTCAATGGGCTTTACTCCATTCCCATAATTAAGGTGAACTCTACTTTGAGAAGGTAACTCTTCCCCAGTTGTCATTTAGATGCCTTCCAGCCTGGGGGAGCTCATTTTCTGCTCTATATTTGACAGTGCTTCTTTGCTATTCATAGGGCTTACAATGGCTAATTGTTTTGGGAGTGGGCTTCTGCATCCTTCTTCCTAGCCTGTCTTTAGTCTGGAAGCTCAGCTGAAACCTGTGCACCATGGGTGGATTTACTGGTATCTGAAATACGAGTAACATAGTTTTCCGCATCACAGCAACATGCAAGCCCCCACAGCACAACAGTCAGATGTGTTGGGATCCTGCTATAGTGCTGGAAATTTACAATAAGGCTAATATTACAGTTAAAAAATGTTGACAGTAAATTATTTGAGTTTTCTATACCAGACAAATCAGAAAGCTTCTAATCTAGGAGTACTGCCCAGAAATAAATTGAGTGAGCTATGTATTATTTTTAAAAGTTTCACAGATTCAATCTTTGATATCATAATTAAAAAGTCTACTGCAGAAAAAAATAATAGCAATATTATTATGGCCTTTTAACTTCACCTACAGAACTATTGTTATGCTCACTCAAAGAATTATCTCATGATCACCAATGATATTTAGTGTTCTTACATGGAATTTGATAAAGAAATTCTAAGAACCAAGAATTTTTAAGTTTCCCAAGACATCTGTTGATCTATTTTTGATATATCTCAACTAAGACATTCTAAAATAGTTTCACAGACTCTATGTTCTAATTACAATGCATTATCTTACTCTTAATGATCAAGTACAGTGATTAGCAAGAAATATTCAAATATCTTGTTTATTTGAGGTAATACAGACTTCCTCTCCCAATCCACATGGCAGTCAAGACATTAGGTAGAAACATGGTTAAATAAAAGCATAATGGAATGAAGCCGAGCATAGTAACATAGGCTGTTTATATGACCAATAGTTTGACTTAAAGTTAGGAATTGGGCAAGACAATTTCATTAAAAAATTATGTCAAATCATTTGTTTGATTTAATGAGTCAATTGAATCAAATAGTTTTAAATAGCTTTGTAAGTAGTAACAAAATTTTGGATGTTGTTGTTGTTAGGTGCCACTGAGTTGGGTCTGACTCATAGTAACCCTATGTACAATAGATGAAACACTACCTGTCAGTGCTTCTCTGCTATTCATAGAGTTTTCAATCACGGATTGTTTTGAGGGTGGGCTGCTGGGTCCTTTTCCCAAGACTACAGCATCTGATATTCACAGGCAGTCTCCCATCCAAGTACAAATCAAGCCTGACTCTGCTTAGCTTCCAGATCTGACAAGATAGGACAGCAGTGCTGTCCAGTTGTAGACTTGAATATTGATACAATAATGTCATTAATAAAAACATTTAAGTCAATGTTCTACTCCCCAATGATTGGTGATGTTGAACACTTTTCATATATTCTTTGGCCATTTGTATGTCTTCCTTTGTTGTTGTTGTTGTTAGGTGCCATGAAGTCGGTATCCGACTCATAGCGACCCTCATGGGGTTTTCAATGGCCGATTGTTTCGAGATTGTCTTGGGAGTGGATTGCCAGGTCCTTCTCCCATTTTTGGGGTGCTGGGAATTGAACTCGGGACCTCAGAGACTGCAGAGCAGCGCTCTACCAACTGAGCTAAATCCCAGCCCGTCTTCCTTTGAGAAATGTCCTTTAGATCATTTGCCCATTTTTAAGGTTAGGCTGTTTTCTTACCAGTAAGTAGTTTGAGTTCCTTATATATTTTGGATTTCAATCTCTTATCAGATGTACGGTTTGTAAATAGTGTCCCATCTTATAATTGTCTTTTCACTCTATTGATTGCTCCCTCTGATGAGCATTAGCTTTTTAGTGCAATGAAATCTTATTTGTCTAGCTTTGCTTTTGTTTCCTGTGCTTCTGGGATCAAATTCAAAAAGTCTTTGCCCAGACCAATGTCCTGAAGTGTTTCTCTTGCTTTTTTCTAGTTGTTTTAGTTTCAGCTCTTATGTTAAACTGCTTAATCTATTTGGTTTTAACTCTTTAATCCATTTGGAACTCGGAGGACATTAAGTGGTAAGTCCAGGACCAGAAAGACAAATACTGGATGATCTCATTTATACGTGGAGTCTAAAAAAGTCAAATTCATTAATGCAGAAAGTAGAATAATGGGTAACCAGGGTTTGGAGTGGCGGTAATTGAGAGAAAGAGATTAAAGAGATGGTGGTCAAAGGCTACATAATTTCAATAGGACAGGAGGAATAAATTCAGGCAATCTACTGCACAGCATGGTGACTACAGTTAATAGCAATGTATTACATTCTTGAAAATTTTTAAGAGTTGATTTTAAATGATCTCTCCATGAAGAAAAGTGTTTGAGATAACGGAAACCTATATATCAAAGCATCCTGTTATGTATTATAAATATATATAATTCTTTTCAAATTTTTAAAAATAAAAATGAACATGTATCTTTTTAAAAAATTCAAATGAACTGTCATAAATCTATTTCCCCACCATGTGCAGAGATTTGTTGTTTTATATTGACATTTATTTCATAGCAATAAGAGCTGCAAAAAAGCTTTTGTTGTTTTGGGTTGACACACAACTGAGATTGATCATATTCACCTGGTAGCTTAAAATAGTTTTGTATTCTACAGTAGCCAATTTGTCTTTAGAAAGTCTTGCTTTATCTATCTCTTGAAAAGTTTAGAATCATGAAAGCTCCTATGGGGAAAAACACTAGGATATAGTTCTGCCTGGAAATGAATGCATCTGCATGACAATATATCATTTCCTGAAGTAAGGAGGCTAAGGAGAAAAAAATCTTTTTGATCCTCATGCTGGACTTACCATGAAAGGTCTCCCAGGAAGGAGATATTTTTTGCTATTTTGAAATTATATTATGCCTACAGCCACACACTGTGGCATCCAATCCCTTCACATCTTGGAAGCTAAGCAGAGTTAGGCCTGGTTAGTACTTGGATGGGAGACTGCCTGGAAACATTAGGTGCTGTAGGTTTGGGAGAAAGACCTGGGAACCCACTCTCAAAAAACTATCAGCCACTGAAAACTCTATAAATAGCAGAGAAGCATTAACAATAATGTTTTGCCTGTTGTACATAGGTTCACTATGAGTCAGATGCTGACTCTATGGCACCTGACAACAACAAATTATATGTGCAGCTGAAATATTTTAGGTGCAAAACCAAAAGTTTTTAATCTCATCACACATCCTAATTTTTAATAAACAAGGTAAAATGGACTGATATCAACGACTCAAGTTCATTATTGTGCTTTTCTCATTTCAGGCACACATTGAAAATAATTAATGGTGTCTCTCAATACTAATTTAATTTGTAAGAGGTTGGGATGTTTTTATGTTGTCACTTCCTAGCTCCTAGAAAGTAAGGTAACTTTAACATAAATAGATTTTTTTAATGAAAACTAAATTTCACTCAGAGATGACATGGAAGGCCAAAGTGTTCTGACAGATTGCAAGGAGGGAAAATATAATCTACAGCTAACTCTGTGTATAATGGTTGTCATACCAGTTCAATGTTATGGAATTATATTGTGTTATATTATTTTTGCATTTGTTTGCTTGCTTTTTTTGTGGAATAAGTACTATAGTGAAAACAAGAAGGTAAAAAAATGTTGTCATAATCTTCACTAGAAAAGCCAGAGTTTCCTCTACAGTTTTATCATGCTGAATCAATGTCTACTGGTATCACCATCAATATGTATGGAAAAGTATTAACTTTACTGAAAAAGGAACTCTAAGGCTATTTTTCAATGGCAGGTGTGCTGGCCCCTTATCAGAAATTTAAAACACAAAACAGGAAATAGGATAAGAAAAGGAAATCTGATGCAAGGAAAAATCTTCTTTTTAAAGTTCCAACCATTTGAAGAGATACATTTGTCACAGCTTTATCTCAGGTCCTTGACCTTCCTAAAGGTAAGGACAAGGATGAAACAACCTGAAGAAGCTTATGTCAGGCAGGATTTCTCTTACTCCATTATTCTTAACAACTACAGCTCATTTTACCACTTAGGGGAAGAATCATGATGGTTCTTTAACAAAATCTACAATGTATAAACAGTCTTGTGCAGTCCTTCAACTAAACTAAATACTCCTGCTAGGGAAACAAAGTGTTTTCCTCTATTCCTAATAATAAGCCTTACTTAATCAGTTGTAAAACATATTATTTTGATAAAGAACCATAGAATCCTCTTTTTTATAAAAATAGTAGAGTGTAGCTTTGTGCTGTCTTAGGTCCTGAGTTTGATGCCTAGCGCCACATAAATGGGAGAAGGACCTTGCAGCCCACTACTGAAAACAATCACCAATCAGCCATTGAAAACCCTATGAGTAGCAGAGAAGTACTGACATAGTGCTAGGCATGGCATAGAGTCTGAGAAAGTGTTGTTCTGTTGTACACAGGGTCACTATGAGTCAGACTCAAGAGTACCTGACAACAACAACAACAACAAAACATTTCCTAAAAAGTAGACTATGTTGGAACTTAGCATATTTGCCTCAGAGAGGAATTTTTTATTACTGAAACAATATTTAAGGCATGATATCTAAAGTATTTGGAATCAAAGAAGCTTAATATGTCAGTAAATTAGACAGGGGTTTCTGTTTTCCAGTCTCAGTAGTTACTATCTTTGTGTCTTTGTTATGCTTTGGGAAACTGTCCTAGTTTTTTCATTCAGACATTAAAGAAATGGATCTAAATGATCATGCAGATCCTGTCTATTTCTAATAATAAAATATATTTGTTTGCTTTACTTTATTAAATATGGAAGCAAGATCAAAATACAAGAGACATATTTTGAAGGAATTTTAGCAGAAGCCACCTATTGGATTTAGAATAATCCCAAAGATTTTCTCATAAGCCTCAATGACACCTTTCCAAAACATCAAAGACACTAAGTACAACAATACTGCTCACTTCACCAGCTACACTCGCAGCAAAAGTAATTGCTATATTTCCCACCTGCTACATGAATGATACTGATTGGTTTATAGAATTTAGTCTGTATGGGACTAGGCCACATTTTCATATTTCAAAAAAACAGAAAAAAAAAAAAGGAAATTTAGGTAGGTACATTTATTTTTTTCTCAAAGTATGATGATAAAATCCCATGTTCAAAGCAGCATACTAGTTCAATGTAGAAACTTTTTCCTTAAAAAAACCCCCAAAACTCTAAGTGATATTGGTATATAAAATAACTGATGTCTATCCAAATTAATTATTAAAATAAAAGACAAAAACCTCAAAATTTAGATGAAAGCAGTGGGTTTAGGGATCATGAGTCAGCAATAATGCTTTTGAGGAGATGCCCAATTAAACTCTACAGATAGAATACCCTCTTCACAAATAATAGTGGGATTAGAACTAAACTTGATGAGTCCTAACACAGATGGACAACCTTCTAGCAAGGCACAAATGATTCTGCCAAGCTTAATCATATCTATATAATTAGATTGATAATAGAGAATAATTTTTATTGATTCATTGATCAAGGAAATATTCGTTAAATACTTGTATATGCTAATTAGTATCCAGGACTTAGAGATACTATGATGAACACAAAGCCAAAATCCATGTCTCACAGAGCTTACTTTGAAGTGAGGGGGAAGGGGTAATAAAAACAAATACAATAGAATATCAGATGATGACAAAAGCTATGAAGACAAAGTATACTAAAAAAAAATTAAAGTACAATGAGGTAATACTAAATTAGGAAAAATGGCCAGGGAAGACCTCTTTGATAGAGTGACATTTAAGCATGGACTTGAATGAAGTATGGAGCAAAATGGGAGATTATTTTGGATGAGATGCATTGCATTCCAAGCAGAGGAAGTAACCTATTCTGACTGCATGAGTGAAGAACAGAATTATGAAGTGATTCTCCATGAGAATGGAGAATACATCTCACTCCGTTTATTCCCTAGCACCCACCACAACATGTTACACATTGTAAGTGCCAGTATGTGCCTGGGATGGGGATAAATGGACTTTAATCCACTTCTTGCTCACTTCAGTATTCAAGAAAAGAAAAAAAAGGCTATATGGATTTACTAGATTAATCTATCAGTTTACTGAATATTACCAGAGTTTACTGAATACCAGCTTTGTATCCAACACTGTCACAATTGTTCTGTTGTTAGGTGCCATGGAGTCATTTCTGACTCATAGCTTCTCTCAGGGTTCTCAATGGCTTATTGTTTCAGGATTGCCTCTGGAATGGATTGCCACATCCTTCTCCCATTTTTGTGGTTCTGGGAATCAAACTCAGGACCTCAGAGACTTCAGAGCAGTACTCTACCAATTGTGCTAAATTCCAGCTCCTCTGTCAAAATAGAAAAGCATATTTTAAATTTTATTCACTCACTAGTTTGAAATGTATGTTGTTGTGGTGGTTGTTAGGTGCTGTCAAGTCATGTCCAACTCATAGGGAAGTGACTCTCAAAGGTTTTCTGGGGTGGATTATCAAATCCTTCTCCTATTTTTACAGTGCTGGGGATCAAACTCAGGGCCTCAGGGACTTCAGAGCAGCACTCTACCAACTGAGCTAAACCCCAGCCCCTTGAAATGTATATTTTGCTATTAAACACAATGGTAATATGTTGTTGTTAGGTGCCATCGAGTTAGGTCCGACTCATAGTGACTCTCATAGGATTTTCAACAGCTGATTGTTTGGGGATTGCTTCAGGAAAACATTGCCATGTCCTTTTCCCATTTTTTGTGGTGCCAATGATCAAATTCAGAGAGCCCAGAGCAACACTCTATCAATTGAGCTAAACCCCAGCCCCCATGATAATACAGATCTCTCAAATCTCTAATTGAAACTTTGTTCCCTTTGAACATCTCCCTTTTCCTCATCCCTTGCCTTCAGCCCCAGCCTCTGGTAATCATCTTCTACTCTCTATTTCCATGAGATTGACTTTTCAATTAAAAAAAATAAATTATAAAAATCATAGTACTATAAAGAAAGAGGATCTAGAGAAAAGGATCTTAAAAATAAGAGTCAAAACTACCAAAAATATACTAAATGGCATCCATTAATTTACTATTTCACATGTTTTAAGAGTTCTATCAATCCAGGAATAAAAGATCTGAGAATTAGATATAATTGTGGGATGTTCTGGGAGATGTATCACAGTGATTCAGTTCTCCCGTGTCTAGGTTTGTCTGCATGCTAGTGTCTGCATGCAGTTGATTTAACAGAAGGCACAATGTTTTGATATGGTCTTAATGAAAAGAAAAAGCATCCTATGTTAATATATCTTAGTGATGGGAGAGTTAAAGGAGAATGCTTCAATTATTATTATTTTTTTTTTTGTGGTCCTGGGGGTTGAACCCAGGTCCTCGTGCTTGTATGCTCTGCAAGTGCTGGACCACTGAGCTGCACCCCCAGCCCATTTTTTTACTTTTTGAGAGAGGGTCTCGCTAAATTACACAGACTGCCTCTGGTCTTGAACTTGCAATCCTCCTGCCTCCGCCTCCCAAGCCCCTGGGATTACAGGCGTGTGCCACCGAGCCCAACTCAATTATATATTTTAATGCTCTAATTTTAATTAGAAATGAAGCTTTAAAATTAGGAATGGGCATGTTCATTTTAATTTGTAGAGTTTCTTTCTTGAAAGTTAATGTGTTAATATTCTTAACTGGGTTTTTCTTGGAACCTAGAGAGTAAATTTTTAAAACTAACCTCTTGAAGAACCACCAGGAATGTTGATATTTTGAACTGTTGATGAAAAGGAAAAATTCAGGCTGCATATGTAACATGTGGGTTTCAAAGATGACATTTTATTTTGACATAAATGCTGCCACTCATGATGGGAATAATGAAATAGATTAGCTGGCCTATCTTAAATAACTAGAAAGCTGAAGAAAATATTTTGTCAAGGGCTGAAGTGGAGGAATGAGAATGATGACAAAATGAAATGGGGAGAATTTTTACAAGTGATGGCAGTGCTCTATGTAAACATTGTCCAATAGAAATACAATGCCAGCTGCATAGTAAACTTATATACTTCACTTGACACATTTAAAAAGTAAAAGGAAACAAGTGAAAATAATTTTAATAACATATCAAAATATTTTCAATATAAAGGAACATAAACTATTAATGAAACAAATGAAGTTTTTCATAGTAACCCATTGAAATTCAGTGTAATTTGTATACTTACACCACAGCTTAGGTTCAATGAGCAGCATCTCAGGCAATCCAAGCCATTTTGAGCACTATAATCCCTATCACAATAATGGTAGTGGTTACATAACAATGTACATTTTCATAACTTATAGAATGATATAGTTTATTGTATGTAAAATATCTCTCAACAAATCAGATTTAAAATAAAACAGATAAAGGAGTTAATGTGTAAGTTCATTAATGTAAAGGACTTGTCCTCTTATTTGGCAGCAAAGCTCAAGGATACAGAAACAATACAAAAACAAGCAAATAAGAAAAAATCTCTTTGTGAGGACTTTATAACTGGAAAATCAAGAGTATATATATTATATTACACAGCCAACCATAATAATATATAATATATATGATATATATTACATATACTACCTATTTTATAAATGTAATACAAACATACCATGCCCTAAACTCAAAATTAAACAAAAAAGTTAAAGGAAATCCTATCACAGATTCTGAACTACAATAACAAGAGACATATGGAGCAGCTAGCAGGTTATTTTTCTAAAAATCTTGTTACTACTAAGTCCTTTTTGTGGTTTGGTGCAAGAAATATAGTCATCTGAAGGCTTGATTTTTGTCGTGGATATTCTACTATTAACTATATCATATAATTTCTCTTAGTTTTCTCTCCAGAATTACAATAATTGCTCATATATGCATTTCTCATTGGGGCTGGGATTTAGCTCAGTGGGTAGAGCGCTGTGCTGCAGTCTCTGAGGTCCCGAGTTCAATTCCCAGCACCGCAAAAATGGGAGAAGGGCCTGGCAATCCACTCCCAAGGCAATCCCGAAACAGTCAGCCATTGAAAACCCTATGAGGGTCGCTATGAGTCGGATACCGACTCAACAGCACCTAAAAACAACAATGCATTTCTCATAAATAGTGATATGTTAGGCACTTTATATCAAGCAAACTAAGTTTAGGGAAGTAACTTGTTTAAGATTGGAAGATAGCAAGCACAAAACTAGACTTGAACAAAGGTTCCTCTAGTTCAAAAAGTCCATGTACATTCTATTAAACTACATTGACCCTCTAAGTGGAGTTTAAACTAGATGTTTTGCAAGGTTGATGGGGCTGTGCAGCACACAGCAGTGATTAAGAATTAAAATTCTGGGGTAATATAGAACAAGGCTGAAATTCACCTCTGATTTCTGAGGATGTGACTTTGGAAAATTTACTTCATCACTCAGTCTCTTTCTTCATCCTTTTGCATATATAATGGGTAAATGGAGCAAATTTGGATTCAAATTGCACTGATTCATGTGCTTAATAGTTGTGTGACCTTGAGGAAATTACTTAAGCCTTGTGTTTCCAAATTTCCCCTAATTTACAACAGAGAACATAATAATAACTTCTGTAAAAGTTATAAGGACAAAATATGTTAATGTGATCTAAGCATCAAGTTCATGGCACAGTGTTGGGCACAGTGTTGGGTAGGGTTTTGTTCTGTTGTAGATAGGGTCACTGTGAGTTGAATTTGACTCAAATTCACCTAACAACTATAAGAAGCATTTAGAATGATAGCTGGCTCTATAAATGTTAACTGTTATTATTGTGATTTAGGTCAATTCAGAAATTTCATTAAATTATAAAATTATATGATTATATCGTTTATAAAATATTATGCAACTAACAGAGTGCCACTTCACCCTGAAACTGAGCCAGTCTGTATCTTTCCCTAAATAATTCTGAAGTGATTGTCAAAGTTTGTAAACTGAGAGAGTGACTTTTAGTTCTTGAGATACTAAATTCTAATGCTGAAAAGAAATTGTCTTTAATACAATTATTCAAATTTTAAACAACACCAGATTAGGATTTGCATGGTTTAAGCAGCAGGGACTTGATAAGTACATGATAAATGTTGGACCATTTCTTCTGTTAATGAGAACTATAAACAGTTTATTAACTTGAAAAATCACTAATCATTAAATTTTATAAAATCTTAAATGCAGCCTCTCTTTGAACCTATCAAACGTGCTATATGTTTCAGAGTCTGCACACTTTTTCTTTTCTTTGCTTTGCTTTTTCTCTCTCTCTCTCTTTTTTTTTTTTTTTTCAGTATTGGGGGTTGAACCCAGGGCCCAGCACTTGCATGCTTTGCAAGTGCTGTACCCCTGAGCTGCATGCCCAGTCCTTTTTTTTTTTTTTTTTTTTTTTTTTTTTTTTTTTTTTTTTTTTTTTTTTTTTTTTTTTTTTTTTTTTTTTTTTTAACTTTTTGAGACAGGATCTTACTAAATTACTCAGACTGCCTCTGGTCTTGAACTTGTGAACCTCCTGCCTCTGCCTCCAGATTTGCTGGGATTACAGGCTTGTTCCACTGTGCCTGGCTACTCTGTGCACTTTCTATTCCCTCTGTCTTGAACTGTCTTCCCTACACAATTCTTAGCTTCCCCTGGGTCTCTGATCTGATGTTATTTCCTCAGAAAGTACTTCCTAGACCATTTTTTGCTGTTCTCATCCATTTGCTTTCCTTCATATAATTTCTCATTCCTTGAGTATGAACTATAGTTCATTATATTATGTGTTTTGTCTGTTTCACACAATGTTAATGTCTTTGGTCAATGGAATATGCACATCACTTAGAATTGTGCCTGGCATGAAGGAGAAGTTCAATGAAAAACTTACTGAATAAATGAATGAGTTTCTGAGGTCCAAATGACCTCTAGACCCCTTGTAGTTCTCAATATTTGGATCTATGAAATGAGGGACATAAAGGTAAACTGCCTTGTTTCTGCTTTTCTGGATGCAGAAATGAATATGTCAAGTTCCAAGTACTTCAATTTCAAAATGATTGCTAAGAATGTGATTTTAAGGATAAATCAACGAAATTCCTCAAATAAATACATAAATGAATCATTCAATTTAAAATGGTGAAAGAAGGCATTTACTACAGCTAAATTAGGTTTAGTGTTGCCTATTCACTTGCAATCTAAGGAAAACAAGATTAGGGTAAACCTTTGCCTCCCTCACTGCCAGTGGTCAGCAATTATATAAAGGTCACCTTGATATCAAGACTCTTTGACCCAAGCTGTGACACAGAAGAGTAGAAATATGATGTATTCTACTGGAAAAAAACCACAGTGTTAGAATCCAAGAAAGTTCTAGATTCTAATCCCAGATTCACTGGTATGTCCTTCAAGGTATATTATTTGTACTATCTATTCCTCAGTTTTCTGAATCTATGAAAAAGGGAAAAGAATATCTAGCTTATCATGAGGTTTTTAGAATTAAATGATGCCTATACATGAAGAAGGCTGGGACTTAGCTCAGTTGGTAGAGCGCTGCGCTGCAGTCTCTGAGGTCCCGAGTTCAATTCCCAGCACCAAAAAAATGGGAGAAGGGCCTGGCAATCCATTCCCAAGGCAATCTCGAAACAGTCAGCCATTGAAAACCCTATGAGGGTCGCTATGAGTCAGATACCAAATTGACAGCACCTAACAACAACAACAACAACAACAACACATGAAGAAGAATGTGGCATCAGGATGGGAGTAAGACTCATTAAAAACCTGCAGTAACTTTGCTGAAAGTGAAATGAATTTGAAACATTTACTGATGAAGATCAGAGAACACAGCCCTCAGTATAGATTATGCCTCAACATCAAGAGAACAAAACTCCTTACAACTTGGTGAGTATATAACTTCATGATAAACAGAGAAAAGATTGAGATCGTTCAAGAGTTTGCTTTACTTGGTTGCACAATCAACACCCACAGAAGCAGCACTCAAGAAATCAAAAGATGCATTGCATTGAGAAAAACTGTTGCAAAATACCTCTTTAAAGTGTTTAAAAGTAAAGATGTCCTATTGAAGACCAAGGTGCACCTGACTCATGCCATGGTATTTTCAGTTACATCATATTCTTATGAAAGTTGGATACTGAATAAAGGATATAGGAGAAGAATTGATACTTATGAATTATGGTGCTGGAGATGAATATTGAATATAAAATGGACTGCCAAAACAACCAACAGATCCATCCAAGAAGAAGTATAACCAGAGAGCTCTTTGGAAGTAAGCATGGCTAAACTGCATCTTACATATTTAGACATGTCAGGAGGGACCAATCCCTGGAGAAAAACTTCAGGTTTGAGAGAGTGGCCAGTCAGTGAAAAAAAGGAAGACTATCAAGTAATAGATTGACTGACACAATGGCTGCAACATAAAAAAAGATATTTTGCTTGGCATAGTGTCAGGTTGTGTTTCATTCTATTGTACACAGGGTCCCTATGAGTTGGACCTGACTTGATGGCACCTAACAGCAACAATAACATACAGCATCTGCTATAAAACCGTCTTCAATAAATGCTATTTTCTCCTGTCTCTTCTATTGCCAAGCATTTTTCCTGGCTCTGAGCCTTAGGCTTCCAGTCTTCCTGCTTGGATTGTTGATGCCGTAACTTGGCCTTCAATATTCCCTGCATTGGACCTTAGTCCAGTATTATAGTCTTTCCAAATACCCTATTCATGCCAAGGGCCATATTGTATAGATGCTCAACTATCTCAGTAACTGCAGTATTAAATTTTCATCTCAAATCAATGTCTTTGATTATTTTTAAAATGACATTTAATACAGATTGAGCATCCTTAGTCAGAAAAATAGAAATCTGAAGTGTTAAAAAATCTAAAAGTTTTTGAGCTCTAACATGATATGACTCGTGGAAAATTCCACATATGACCTCATGTGATGAGTCACAGACAAAATACAGATGCACTACAAGTAGCATCTAAAATTACCTTCAGGCAATGTGGCTATGAAACATAAAGGGATTTGAGGTTTAGACTTAGGACTTATCACCAAGTTATTTTACTATATATATGCAAATATCCTAAAATCCTAAAAAATCCAAAGTCCAAAATACTTCTGCTCTTAACCATTTCAGATTAAGGGAGTTTTACCTGTACTAGAGATGTTAATATGTAACTATGCACATTTCCAAAGTTTTATTGTTAAATGCTCAAAGTGGCCTCTAAGACTCCAAGAGGGATGACTATGAACACTTTGAAATATGATCTCATTCTATGCTTACACTCCACCATATAAACTCCAGTCTCACTGGACTTTTTTGGATTCCTCCAAAGTCTCACAGGCCCTTTGCACATGCTTATCCTTTGACTTATAGAGTTCCCCATCCATAATCATCTTTTTCCCAGTTATGCCTACTCAACCCTTCATCTCTTTGCTTAAGTGTTACTTCCTTTGAGAAACTATCCCTAACTACCCCACCTCCAAATCAGGAGTTAAAACTCCTGCAAATCTCATAGCTCAATGTATCTTATCTTCACATAATTTAACAAGGTTGCAATTTTTACTTTGTACTTTCATTTAATTAATATATATCTCTCAATTACTTTATTTTTAAACTCCTTAAAGCAGGAATTATATTTAATTTTGTTCACTTCTGTACTCAGAGCACTTAGCACATGGCCCGGTTTCTTGTAGGTCCAAAATAAACACTTGAATGAATAAATTAATAACATGCAAAGGAATATAGTCTGAATCAAAATTTAAAATTCTTATACATAGAATTCATATCATATTTTCCTTTTCCAAATTGAATTGCTTTTGCTTGATGATCTCCATATAAAATCCTAATTTCCACTAAAAAAATTAAAGAAGCTATTGATTCCAGGTCACTCAATCTTTCATATTTACTACAAACCACAGTCTATGATAAGCATTAAAGATGCAAAGACGAATAGTTTTCATAGTACAAACTCTATTCTCAATTATGAAAGTTTCTATTTCTTTCTTTCATTGACATATTATGTATTTTAAATATATCACTAAAGAATATAGCAACTCAATACAGCATTTACTTAGAAATTAATATAGAAGGAAAAACATACATAAAAAGCAGTTAATTAATACTGGTCATACTTGCAGTAGAAATTTGTGAGTCAGTATAAGTTAACAGTTACTTTTCACTTTAATGACAAATAAAAATTGCATATAGTTATCACGCACATGTTTGAAATATGTATACAATGTGTAATGGCTGTGTCAAGGGATTAACATGCATTAGCTCGTATTCTTATTTACATTTTTTTACTATAGTCACCATTTTGTACAATGGATCTCTAACTCATTCCTCCTATCTAATGGAAAATTGTATCCTTTGACCAACATTTTCTCAACCCCTCCCTCTCCCAGCCCCTGGTAATCATCATTCTATTTTCTACCTCTAATGAGTTCAACTGTTTCACATTCCACATGTGAGTGAGATCATGTAGCTTGCCTTTCTATGCCTGGCTTATTTCACTTAACACAATGTTTTCCAGATTCATCTATGTTGTCATAATGACAGAATTTTCTTCTTTTTTAAAGACTGAACATTACATATATATATACCACATATTCTTTATCTATTTGTCCATTGATGGATACTTATGTTGTTTCCATATCTTGGCTATTCTGAATAATGTTGCAATGAACAAGGGAGTGTAGATATCTCATTAACTTTCTGATTTCTTTTCCTTTGGATATTTACCCAGTATTGAGTTTGCTGGATCACATTATGATAATTTGAATTTTTTGAGGAATCTCCATACTGTTTTCCAAAAAGTCTATACTAATTTATACATTCCTATCAACAGTGTACAAAGCTTGCTTTTTCTCCATATTCTGTCCAACACTTGTTGTCTTTTATCTTTTTGATAATACATATTCTAACAGGTATGACATCATATCTCATTATGGTTTTAATTTGTATTGCTCTGAGATTAGTAATGTTGAGCATCTTTAAATATATTTCTCGGCTGTTTGTATGTCTTCTTTTGAGAAATGTGTATATAGTTTGCCCATATTTAAATGCAGTTGTTTTCTTGTTACTGAGATCCTTATATATCTTTCATATTATCCCCTTATTGGATGTATGATTTGCAAATATTTTCTCTCATCCTATAGATTGTTCCTCCACTCTATTGATTGTTTTCTTTACTATGCACATGCTTTTCAATTGATATATTCCATTTATCTAATTTAGCTTTTGATGCATGTGTTTTTGGAGTCATATCCAAGAAATCACTGCTCAGACCAATGTCATAGAAAGTTATCCTTGGTTTTCTTTTAGCAGTTTTGCAGCTTCAGGACTTACATTTAAGTCCTTAGTCCATTGTGCGTTGAATTTTGTACAAAGTGTGAGATAAGAGTACAATTTCATTCTCTTGTATGTGAACACAGAGTTGTCCCAACACCATTAATTAAAGACTCTTTTTCCTTCCCCCAGGGTGTATTCTTGGTGTCTTTTAAATAATCAACTAACCATAAATGCATATATTTCTTTCAGGACTTCTTATACTTGACTATTGCTCTAGGTACCTATTCTATGTCATTACCCTGCTGTTTTAGATACTATAGTTCTATAGTCCATTTTGAAGTTAAGTAGGGTGATGCCTTGAGCTGTATTCTTTTTGCTAGAAATTGCTTTAGCTATGTGAAGTTTTTTTGAGGTTCCATACAAACTTTTGGATCATTTTTCTATTTTTGTAGAAGATGTCATTGAAAATTTGATAGCAGTTGTACTGAATATGTAGAACTCTTTGGGAAATATGGGCATTTAATTAATATTAATTCTTTCAATCTATGAACACAGGTATTTCTTATTTACTTTTTTTGTGGTTCAGGGGGTTGATCCCAGGGACTCATGCACACTAGGCAAGTGCTTGGATCTATTCTCTAGCCCAATTTGTTGTTGTTAGTTGCAGTCAAGTCAGCGTCCAACCCATAATGACCCTACATACAACAGATGAAACACTGTTGTCAGTGCTTCTCCGCTATTCATAGGGTTTTCAATGAGTGATTGTTTTTTGGAAGTAGGTTGCCAGATCCTTCTCCTAATTTAGCCTAATATGGGGCATCATTTCATTTACCTGTGTTGTCTTCAGTTTCTTTCATCAATATTTTGTAGTTTTTACTCCTAGGTTAAATTTGTTCCAGAATATTTTTGCTACTGTAAGTGGGATTAACAGTTGTTTAATTGAGCCTATCAGCAACTTTTGATATTGCCAATTAAGTCTCTAAAATGTCCTTTATTAGTAAAAGCAAGACAATATTACTGAGTCCTATTATTAATGAGCCATAACTTTGCTGTCTTCATAAACAGCCTGTCATCATAAAATTTTTTTAATTGTCTACATTTTATCCACTGGATATGTCTAAGGATAGTAGTCAATTAGAAGATAGGGAAAAAGGATATCAATTTCAGAAAAAAATCAGGATCAGATATATGACAAAGAAAATGGAAAAGGAATATGATATATAATTTTTCATATGATTTTATTTTGTAATCTCCATATAATCATTTATTAATATTATTAGTTCCATAGAGTAGAAATTTTTTCATTAGAGACACTCAGCAAGTAGTAACCTGAATTTTTTGGGATCTCATTCTTTGGGAGGGCTTTATTCTGTGCTTTTGAAGTTGCCCACAAGAGTTATGTCATTGCATATAACCAAGGAAACCACAGGAAACTTGGTTGCTAGGAAACCACTGAATTGTCTCGATGAAGATCACCACAGTAGGCTTGGCTTGAATAGAACAGATGCTAAGAAAATAAAATTATGAAGTTACAGTTACTTAAAAAAAAAAAAAGCAAAACCTAGGATGCCTCTTTAATTGTCAGTAAAATCTTTCTACCTAAGGGAAACTGTCATTCCTGAAAGGCCATCACACAGGTAGAATGGGCACCACATCAGGGTGCTACCAGAGACAGATGGGAAGGGGCCCCATGATAGTGTGTAAGGCTCAGCTTTAGTGCACACATTCTTTCTTTCCCCAATTAATTTGGCTACCTAGGGAAAGTGATGTGATGACAGCTACAGTCACCTCGACTGTGAGGTAAAACTTAAAGAAAACACACCGTAATTGAATATTGCTAAACCTATGACTTTTGAAATGCTCTAGTTTCCTTCATGCAGAGTAAAAGAATCTTGTGCTTGTTTCCCAAAAATGTCAAAATTCTTTTGAACTATTGTTTCATAATGCTAGTGTACCTATATACAAATTTATATGAAAATGGTTTTGTGACTTTGGTGAATCTGGCTTTGGTGAATCTGTGGCTATTTGTTCCTCTGAGTAACTGGACTATGAGAACACTTACAAGAATGTCCTTGGCATCACGGCACATGTTTGTAATCCCAGCAATTCGGGAAGGAGGCAGGAGGATTATGAGTTGAAGACCAGAGCCAGCCTGAGGAACTTAGGGGGTGGTCTGGGAGGCAGCTCAGTGCTGACATAAATAGATAGATAGATAAATAAATAAATAAATAAATAAATAAATAAATAAATAGTTAAATTTGGTCAGGCTCCTGAACTGGCCAATATTGTTGCTTCTTAGACTATTGTTGTTGTTAGGTGCCATCGAGTCGGTATCCGCCTCATAGCGACCCTCATAGGGTTTTCAATGGCTGACTGTTTCGGGATTGCCTTGGGAGTGGATTGCCAGGCCCTTCTCCCATTTGTGCGGTGCTGGGAATTGAACTCGGGACCTCAGAGACTGCAGTGCAGCGCTCTACCAACTGAGCTAAATCCCAGCCCTCTTAGACTATAGGACCACCCAAAGTTACACTCAAGTACTATATTTATATTTCTATGACCTGTTTTGGGCTGGAGTTTAGCTCAGTTGGTAGAGTACCACTCTGTGGTCTCTGAGGACCTGGGTTTGATCCTCAGCACCACAAAAAAGGGAGAAGGACATAGCAGCCCATTCCTAAAATCATCTCGAGACAATCCACCCTTGAAAGCCCTATGAGGGTTGCTATGAGTTGGATACAATTCATTGCCACCTAACAACAATTACCTGGTTTTGCCTTCTGTGGTGCATTATTAATATATTTATAAATCTATAATAATACATATTTAGAATTTAAACATATTTCTAGTCTGTACTATTTCAGGAAGCAAAAAAGAATGGTTAAAAAAATATTAATGTACTTCAGAATACACAGAACATTAAGCTTATCTAAAAAAAAGTAAAAAATCACTAAGCAAATACTTTACAAATGTTTGAGAAGCCTATGTGCTTATCATATATGCAGGTGACTAGATAAGTACCTTAGCAAGGTGACTGGATAAGTAACTCTTCATATGATACCTCTTTTAAAAGTTCCACATTGTCAGGGACAAGATGAGAATTAAGGCTTATTGTAAGGTCAATTATTTGTGAAACTCTGTATAACATCAGTTCATTAGAAAGGGGAGTATGTTTGAGAAGATCTATGTTGGTATGACCACCTGATCTTGTCCTTGGTCATTTCTTGTTTCCCTCTTTTAGCAGTTGCTCAGATAAATATACAGTTCACATGTCACATGGAATATGAGTACAATCAAATCTGAGGAATAGCTACCATATATTATTATGAAATCAACATACTAAAATGAGTAAATGTCTAAAACGATTGATCAAGATTGTAATATAGTTAGAGCAATCATTTATAAGCTACTTTATTTCATTTTTAAATGTATGCCAAGCTCTTAAAAATTCAATATCATTATTCCCATGCCCCAAATGAAGAAACTGGGGCTCAAAGAAGTTGTATAACTTTCTTATAGTGAGTTAATCAGTGATAGAGCCAATTCTCGGCCCACGTCTGGTTAGCTCTGCAACAATCAGATTGGCTACTTTATTATTTGAGAACAAAAATAACAATTTGAGTGACTTAAATGCAGCACATTTTCTCACATTATGTCTAACATGGGACATATGAGGATTTTACTCATTACAGTCACTCAAGATCCCTGGCTGATGGGGTTTCCCATCTCCAAGGCTGCAGAGGCAGGAAAAAAGGATGTAGTGAATTGTAAATTAACTCTCAAATCTTCTGCCTGGAAATGATATGGTCGGTCTACTCTCATTTCAAGAGCTAATAGTTAGTCATATAGCTAAATCTACCTTATAAGCGGGCCAGGGATGCAATCATATTGTTCTAGGCAGAAGAGAAGAAAAGCCCTAATGACTACCAGTACCCGAAGTACAAGTTTTGTCCCCCTCAACTTGTTGAATATTCAATATAATAAAAAAAATAAGTCAATATAGCACCAGGTGCAGTGGCACAGCCTGTAATCCCAGTGGCTCGGGGGTCAGGGGGCAGAGGCAGGAGGACCGCAAATTTGAGACCAGAGGCAATCTGCATAATTTAGTGATACCCTGTCTCAAAAAGTAAAAAAAAAAAAAAAAAAAAGGAAAAATGGCTGCGGATGCAGCTTAGCAGTACAGCACTTGCAAAGCATGCAAGTGCGAGGCCCTGGGTCCAATCCCAAGTACCGAAAAAAAATATTCAATATAATAATAATATTGAATAAAGATAATGCAATAATCTTCCATTTCATTTAGACTGAAAAGTTACAGAAATACAAGTACAGCATAAAGTAAATCTGTTATAGCAACAGCAGATGCAAAAATTCCTGAAAATTATTATGGTACAATTTCTAAATGATCCAACCATGCAATGAAGCCACATGAGTAGTGTATATTAATATCACTATAAATCTTGGTTCAGATTGGCCAATACACTCCCAAATCCACATTTCCTGTCCAAACTTTCTTCCTGAGATAATGACTCTAACTAAATAGTAGACATATCCACTTACATACCCAGAGGTATATATCATTTTTAACCATTTTAAACCATTTAAACCATCATTTAAGAAATTATCTATTTCTTATCCTTAAAAAATAATCTTCTCCTAACTGTGCTTTATCTGAGTTAACATAACCCCAGCCAACCCCCTAAGTTAGGAAACTCAGATTCACTGTGTTCTCTGCTTCAAATAGCCAATCCCCAAGTTCCTTTAACCTTTCCTTACAAAGTCACTCCAAACCTAAGGTCTCAGCCCACTTTGTAGTTCATCTTAGGTATTCTTGGAACTGTTGCCATAAACTCTTTACTGATCTCCCAGCCACTAGTGGGTCCAACTCCAAATCATTTTGCATACTTCTGGTAGAGTAAACTTTGCAAGATACTTTTTAAAAATACTCTCTCTATATCAATACTCATAGGATAATGTCCAGTCCCTACTCTGCAGAACATAAGGCCCTTTACAATATGGATTCTACATTTCTGGCTTCATCTCTTTCCCTTTCAATCCCTAATTTATAGGCACATAACTATCAGCCAGTCTCTGAACATATCAAAATCTCCACTCTTTGTCTCCAAAACCATATACACATATATATACATATACATATATATATACATATACATATACATATATATATATATATATATATATATACACACACATACACACACACACACACACACACACACACATATATATATTTTACTTCCAGGTCTCTTTCTCAGGCATGACTGCCCTTCCTTCAATGTTTGACAAATTTCCATTTAGTTCTTTGAGATTCAAATTAAAT
This sequence comes from Pedetes capensis, assembly GCA_007922755.1. Lineage (NCBI taxonomy): Eukaryota > Metazoa > Chordata > Mammalia > Rodentia > Pedetidae > Pedetes > Pedetes capensis. The sequence goes on along the minus strand of VMDO01004974.1, from coordinate 76,030 downwards.
ATAACTTTTCTCAATTACATTTTCTCTTTAAATACCACTATCATTATCCTTATCTCATGGTATTGGTGTTATTTCTTTACAAGTCTATCTTCTTCATGAGACAACATGCTGTGTTAGAATTAATTGCCCTAGAAGTTAACATAAGCCTTAAAGTTTTGGAAGAATTAGGATGGAGATGAGCTGTAGAACGAAATGTTAATGGGATGGAACTAGTGGTGGAGTTTGCAGAAAAAAAAAAAAGGGGTAAGATTTTCAGAAACTAGAAATAAAATGTGAAAATGCCACTGAGAAAACAGAGAGTTTATGAAAAGTAAAATATGATTATTAACAGAAATAACAAGATTATTAACAGAAATAACAAGTAAAATCCTATTGGTCAGGTCACAATACATACACTAATTAGAATTTTCTAGTGGTTAATGATGTAAGAATATAGTGAGGAGCTAAATAATCATTTGGAAAGCAAATCATAATAAAACTGCTGGCCCTGGACAGATGTCTGCAAAAACCCTTGATTTTTTTTTTTTTTAATTCTACTGCAGCTAGCAGTACCTTTATGAAAATCTCATAGCAAAGATACAAAAGATTAACATCACACCTGACTACATGCTCTTTCAGGAATTTTAAATTAGCACAAAGGAAAGTGTTTCCTTTAAGAGCTATTCTGGCATTTTGTACTCACATATTGCAACTGGTATATGAGATCAAACCAACATGCTTATAATAAAACACCCCATAAATTTGAAAGGGGTGTTTTTCAATACCTTGGTGATAATTCTGCTTTTTTCCCCTTCAGAGCAGAGAAGCACTGAACCCCGCTGAGCTGATAAAATAGGCTCCACGAATCCCTATAGAGAGAATAGCATTAGCAGTGGGATTGCATAGATTTCCTATTGCAAAAGCCTGGGTACCATTTCATTATTGAAGTTGCCTGATTGCTCTGGTTCAAACCTCATCCTCAATTCCGTTCTTTCTCTATTTAAAATCACTACAACAAATAAACGAAACAACAATACAACAAGTAGCAGCATGGGTTGAGCTCTTCCTCATAAAAACAGCTGTATAAACTTGCAGTCAAAACACTTTTTTTTTAGTATAACCAAACAAAGCTTGCCATGATTCCATATAACCTACCAAGGCCAAGGTAAAGGTATGTCACATGTCCTGGATCTTTGTGCTCATGCTACTAAAACGTATCCAGAACCAGAAGAACATTCTGGAATGCCCAGCCACTTTGCTTATTATGGCAACCTATCATTCTGTTTTCTTCTGCTACCAAGGTATTATTTCCCAAGCTGCATGTAGTGATACTCTATATTTCCCTTCTCCCAAAATAAAATTTCCCAGATGCTCTTAAAGCTGCTTCACAGGGAGGTAAATGGCAGGATGTGCTGGTTGCTCATATTAAAACTTCCTCCTTCATTAAATTTGTACCTTCTCCCATTATTAAGAGGACTTATAAATTTCCCCATCTGCACTTCTCTCATAAAAATTCCTTTTTTAATTCAATGACTTGTTCCAAGCCACTTCATCATTCTGTTTCATAAAACATTTAATGGTGTCTAATTCTCTAAGTTCCACTAAAATTGCTTTATGTCCAACGTTAGCTCCAAGTCAACCTAAAAGCAGATACTTCTATTGGAAACCTGTGTTCAACCCTTGGTCCCTAACGCAATTGTTTTCAATTTTTTGGTCCACAGGAGAATCACCTGGGGAATTTAAAATGCAGCTACTCAAGACCCTTGGCAAAGACATACTGACTCAGTAGGTTCTATGTGGGCCATGTGATTATGCCTACTGACAAGCACTCCCAGGTGATTCCGTTCCACATACTGAGAACTACTGCTGAGCCAGTGAAAAAAAGCCCAGCATGAGTATATTTCTTCCCCATCATCATTAACATATGGTGTATCCTAGCACATCTCTAAGTCCTTCAATCTAACTCTACTCCTATACCATTTCTGCCCTAACTCTGCATATGGCCCCTGTTCACTTTGGGGTCTTGACTAATACTCTTGTTCGCAACCAAAACAAGAACTGTGTGTAGAATCCCAGCCCAATTTGCCAGAGCCCTGTCTAGTTCCTTTCAGGAAGAATTCCTCCCATTCTAGATCTACCCATAGCTAAAATTTCTGCTAAAATCCAAACAGAACCTTAAGTAGGTTGAAGAGACCACACATGCTTGAAAAAATGCTATAAAATAGCCAAGACCTCCTATAATGACTTCCTGGATGCATGCTATCCTTCTACTCTTTATCTAAGCCTCCAGACCCCTGAAGTATTCATTTGGACCAGAACTTTCTTTGCTGGTTCATCCCTCAGCCCTCCTACTGGATGGTTTCTTAAAGTTTCTTAAGAAACTTAAGAATTAAGTTTCTTAAAGAATAAACCACAATGTTTTGTCTGATCCCAACCTGGGAAATTGTTCTTACTGAATTTCACTTTGTTGCATGATGTCACTGGCTAGACTTCAGGTCATTACAAGTAAGATTTTTATGAAACTCTATGGTAACCACTGTAATGATATTGGCCAGGATATTCTTCACTACGTTACCTAATTTCTCCTTAATGAGTATCCACAGGGAGAAATATCTGTCTGGACTTGATATCAAAAATAAATTTACTGCTCATGAGCAATTGATTTGTTCTTTATGTCATGAACACTAAATTTTATAAGACTTAAGACTTTTTTTTTTTTTTTGCCTTTGACTACTAAGAAGCAGAGCCCTACCTCTCGAATTGCCTTGTAGGTTTATGTCACATTTCTGGCAACACTGTCCCTCCCTCCTTTATTTTCTGTTTTCTTTCATCTGGATATATACTCTCTATTATTATATTTCTCATATCTCCTATGAGCTATCTTAACTTTTTTATTGAATTAAGGTTTACTCTTGATTCCTTCCTATACTTCCCACTTGGACCCAAGAAAACAAGATAGCTCAGAGCCTAAGGATGCCAAATAATCCTACCAACAAGCATGCGTTACTTAGTCACCTGATGCTCAGTAAAACTGCAGTTCATCAGAGGGATTATGAAGTTAGTAATACAGAATGATTTCTACATGGTACCTAGAAGGAGGCTATGGAAATAAGACTGGCATATGCAGAATAACAGCACAAAATGTAAGTGTAAAGGTAGCATTGATGACTAGGATTTTGGTTCAAAGATAAAAGAAATTAACGGACACAGGATGAGTTAGATATTTCCATGAGACAGGAGTTGAACTATTAGGCTGAGGTCATGGAGAAAACTTAATTGATAGAATGGGGAGAAAGACAATCTGAGTCAAATGAAGAGCATGGAGTGGAGGCACAGTGAAAAGGATAAGAAAATTGAGGGAAAAGAATTGGGTTTAGATACTGAATTCCTTAACCTGACTTTTTAACCTTTCAGGTTCTTTTTCCTCATTTGTAAAGAAGGATAATACTGTCTAAGAAGACTCTTGCTTTTATCAAAATTAGAGATCAATTGTGTAAAACAGCTAGTACAATACCTAGAGTAACTTAAGCACTCACAGGTTAGCCATTTCTTTGACAATAGTGATAGGTATGTACAGAGGTGGCATTCAGTGTATCTCCAGCATGCAGATTTCACCCTCACTGAAGCAGCTGCTTCACCCTCGGGTGAAGTAGAAAACATGATTATATAGTTAGTATGGGGACAAATGGTAGGGAGTCTTTAAGTTAGCAGATAACTTTGGACTTGATAGAGGAAGAACAAATGAGCTATTTAGAGTAACTGAACAGGGCAGTGACAAGATGAAAGTAGTGTTTAAAGAAGATTAATGTGGACATACAGGAAGAGAGTAAAGGAGAAAACACTACAGGCCTGGACACTAACTAGAAGGCTGTTAGGGCTCATGGGCACAAAGCAAAAAAGTAACAGGATGAGGGAGGTGGTAGAAGACTGCAAAGGAGAGGCTTTGAAATACTCTAAACACTTCCCATACTTTCTTTGGAGAGGATTTTGTGACTGCTACTCAGGAAAGACAAATGAATCAAAGGTCAAGCTTAATCATAGTAATTGTCCAATAATTGTCTGTTGTTTGTTTTTAATACACACTAGACTGAGCTCTGTAAGGAAGAACACCATTTCTATCTAGTTTACCAGTGCTTAGCATAGTATTTCAAACACATAAGATACTCATAACATTTCAAACAAACTTCATTAATGAGTAATACATTAAAGGAATGTTGTTCCTAGAAATAAAGTAACATTAATGACTTGTCACAAATAACAGTAAAATGTATGAAGCACTTTCTAAAACTGAGCACTTTATAAGCACTTTTCATGATTATCTTATTTCAATCTTAACATTTCTTTGCAGTAAATACTACCATTACCTCCATTTAAAACTGGTAAAATGAGGCAAAACAAGTTTAGGCAACTCATTCAAGGTCACATAGCAAGAAAATGACAGAGGTAGTATTCAAACCTATGCATTCTCATTTTGGAGACTATGTACTTCCTCAAGGAGGTGGGAATGGGCCTTGTTTTTTTTTTTGTTGTTGTTGTTGTTTGTTTGTTCTGGTTTTTGTTTTCTTGTTTGTTTTAAGAAAAAAGGAGTTCCATAAAAAAGTCAGTAAGAGAAACCAGTTCCCTTTCATGTACCTTGCACTTCATAAAAAAATCTTCATAACAATTCAACAGGTAGATACTCACTTAAGGTTAAATGGATCTCCTACTTTATATAAGCAAGATATACACAGAGAGAAAAGGAGGTTCCCTGTCCTCAGGCATATGAGTTGAGTAGAGGAGAGATTTGAAAAATAAGCACATAAGACAACAGTAAAAGACAACAATAAAAGATAGATTGCAAAGCAACATTTGTTTGATGAGCAGTGAGGATGCAGCAGGGTAATAAACGTTAGGATTTGGAGAAAAAGAGGGAATGCTATCATATTTCTTTATTCCAATCCTTCCCTAATTTTATGTTATTACTTCTTCCTGTGCTTTCAATTCCACTTCTCTGTTAAAAGGCTATATATAAAAGACAGTAGTCCATGTTAAGAGTATTTTACAAAAAGCTCCCTTTCCAGGAATTGGATGACACTTTTGAATGACTTGGGCAGGCAAAATGCTGTGCATGCACATGTGTGCACACATGCATGCACACGCACGCACACACACATTCACTTCCACATAGAATGCTTCTACACTAAAGAAAAAGATGGGCCTTTTATATGCCATCTGTTATAGGGAGAAAACATTTTCAATACCAACTGACCAAAGGCAGTATATCCAAGTCTCACATCTTTTGTTCACCATGCCTGTGTTCATCTGATTATTCAGCAGCTGATTACTTAACATTAAAGTGTGGACAGTTATGGCTCATATTGCTTATGGGACCTTAATCAATCTTGACACCTAAACTTTCCAGAAGTTAGGTACTAGATAATGACAGAGACTATCATTTCTTGAATGTTTGCCCCATGCAAGTACTAGAGTAAGGGCTTTTCACAATATCAATTTATTTGAATATTTACAGGAAGCCTGGGAGTGAATGTTTTCTTCAAGGTCCAATCATAAAAACAAAACCATGCTGGTTATTTAAAACTAGGGGAGTTTACTTACAGGGAATCTATTACATAGATTTAATAGTTGAAATAGAAAAAGAAGATGCAGAGACAACCCAGGTATTATAAAATCAAGAACTAGTTGACAGTCCTTGAGTTGGGGAAAAGGGACTATGATTAATAGAACCTAAAAGATCAAAGGGGGACACCCCACCCTGCCAGTGCTCAGAAGGGCATAGCTCTCCGCAGGGCATAGCTGACTCCACAAGGCCAAAAGAGCTGAAATTGGGAGTCTCGCCTGTCTATGATGTTGGGGAGGCACTAACAGGATCTGACAATAGGATGGTATCCTTTTTCTTAGTCCCTATCTTTCAATCCCCTTCTAGTGCCTACCATGGGCAGAAGCCAACTAAAAAGGGAGTCTGGGAAATGTGGTCCACAGAGTTCCAGCTCTGGTTTTGCAGAACAGAATCAAAAGGGCAGGATTTTCTGAGAGCCATAGTGCACCCCTTTAATTCCAGCTACTGGGGAATTGGAAGCAAGAGGATTGATGGTTTGAGCCCAGAGGCAGCCTGTGCACCTTAGTGATGCTATGTCTCAAAATAAAAACAAAAGATAGGAGCTGGAGTGCAGTTCAGTGTTAGAACACCTGCCTAGCATATGTGGGGTCCTAAATTCAGCCCCCCAGTACCACAAAAAATAAAAATAAGAAACAAAAACCAAAAGATAGGGACTGATTTGAGAGCAGAGGTAGTAGGTAAATAAACAGCACTGATAGTAGGAATTACAATTTTCCCTGTTTTGTACAGGGGAAGAAAGAAGGAAGGAAAGAAAGAAAAAGGGAGGGGGGGTACAATAAAAGAAATAAACCACCACCACTACCACCAACAAAAAACTAACTAACTTTCTCAAAGTTACACAATTAGCAAATAGAGGAGACAAGATTCAGACTGAAATTTGTTACATCTATGATTCTAACTGGGCTGGGATTTAGCTCAGTTGGTAGAGCGCTGCGCTACAGTTTCTGAGGTCCCGGGTTCAATTCCCAGCACTGCAAAAATGGGAGAAGGACCTGGCAATCCACTTCCAAGGCAATCCCGAAACAGCCATTGAAAACCTAGGGTCTCTATGAGTCAGATACTGATGCAATGGCACCTAACAACAACAACATGCTTCTAACTACTGATTTCACTTCATTCCATGCAGTGCAGCCTTAAAATTTTGAAGCTACATTAAAATAATCACATTTCTTAATGATAGTTAAGATCTTTTTCTATGTGACAGTCTTTGTGTTAAACTCTTTACATAGGATAGTTTAATTCCATAATAATACTATGAAGTGAGTCCTATATTATTAAGTTTGGTGATAGTATAACATGGTGATCAATGTCATGAATTATGGGCTCTGGACTCTCAGCTGCATTCAAATTCCATCATTATCATTTATTAGTATGATTCACTCTGGAAAATTTATTTTATTTCTCTATGCTTCAGTACTTAGCTCAGTTATAGAGAGGACTAAATGAGCTAATCATATTAAATTTCTAGATTCCAAGGATGCATTAGATAACTACCAGCTATAACTGGTATTACCAATTTACAGATAATGAAAGTGGAATTCCAGGGGCTTAAACTAAGGTAGAGCTTACAAGTGATGTGCCAGTTTATATAACACAACCAGAGCATTCAGACTCTAGATTCCAGTTACTTAGTGACTATACTAGAATCCATCTTGTAAATTTTACAAGGATAATTTCTAATTCTCATACAATGTTACAACAAATACTTCTATGACAATTAGCTTATGTCAGACACAATTCTAAATACTTTACACATCTTAACTCATTTAATCCTCAGATTTCCATGAGTTAGTTATTGTAGTTAGCCTCAGTTTACAGATATGGAAACTAAAACTAAGGTACTGGGATGTTAAGTAATTTACTGGATGATGTGAAGATATTAAGGGGCAGGGCCAGGCTTCTTAAAGAAAGGTGTTGTTTACTCTATGCAAAAATCGTTACATTAACTCCTTTCATCGATCTGGAAACTAATGTTCAGCAACATGACCAATGTTCAGCAAGGTGACCAACTAAAGATCAAGTAGTCAGTGAGAAGAGCAGCCAATTTCTCCAGCATGATCACAACAGTGTAGGACTGTCTGCTAGTTCATGTTGCTACCAATTTCTTGCCAAAAACTGAAGCCTCCCTTGGAGTAATCAACAATGTAAAGTTGAACTGCAAATTTATGAACAGAATTTTCTTTATTCCAGAATTACTTATTGTTGTTGTTAGGTGCCGTCGAGTTGGTATCCGACTCATAGCGACCCTCATAGGGTTTTCAATGGCTGACTGTTTCGGGATTGCCTTGGGAGTGGATTGCCAGGTCCTTCTCCCGTCTTTGCGGTGCTGGGAATTGAACTCGGGTCCTCAGAGACTGCAGTGCAGCGCTCTACCAACTGAGCTAAATCTCAGCCCCGAATTACTTATTATATACCCTTTATTCTACTTCAGGAATTAGTACCCACAGATGTTATTGAGATTATGTATTTCAATGTTTATTGTTTACTTTTAAAAAGCATGACTTTCAAGAGCTTTACTCTTAATTATGTTTTCACTAAGCTGAATTTTGTTGAGATTTTATGAGGAAAATGTAGACCACAGAATAGATGGGACATAGAGTATCATCAATGTTCCATTCTCAGACAAAGGCTGATGGGATTTAATATCGAAGTAAAAGGGGTCTGGAGACAAATTTAAAAATTTTTTTATCATTAGTATTATTTTTATTAACAAATCTTAATTATATAAATTTATGGGGTACAATGTGATGTTTTGATATATGTACCCAATGAGGCATGATAAATTCAAGCTGATGTATATACCCATCATCTCATTTACCTATCATTTTATGATGAAACACTTGAAATGTATTCTTTTATTTTGAAAAATATAATACATTATAATTAACTATAGTCACTCTGTTATGCAATAGATCTCAAAGCCTACTCTTCCTGTCTACTTGAAATTTTGTACTCTTTGATCAGAAATTCCTCATACTTCCCCACTCCCTCAAGCTTGGCCTCTAGTAACCATCATTCTCTTTTCTGCTCTATGAGTTAAAAATTATTAAATTTTACATATAGGTGAGATTGTGCAGTATTTGTCTTTCTGTGTTTGGCTTATTTCACATAATGTAATGTACTCCTAAAACAGTATCATATGAAGATTTCTCAAAAAACTAAAAATAGAGCTACCATAAGATCCAGCAATCCTACTACTAGATATACTGTTTTCCATAATGGCTATAATAATTTATACTTCTACCAACAGTATATAAGTTCCCTCTTTTGTGTTTCCTCTCCAAGACTTGCACTTTTTTCTTTTTAACAAAAGCCATTCCAACATGTGTAAAGTGACGTTTCAATTTCTGTTTACCTAATGATTAGTGATGCCGAGCATTTGATCCCAGCACTGCAAAAAATGAGAGAAGGATGTGGCAATCCACTCTCAAAGCAATCCTGAAATAATCAGCCACTGAAAACCCTATGAGGGTGGCTATGAGTAGGACATGACTCAATGGCACCTAATAACAACAACATTCACCATTTCTATATCTTCTTTTTAAACTAATGTCCTTTTAGGTCCCTTGCCCAATTTTTAATTGGGCTTTTTTTTTTCTTTCTTTTCTTTCTTTTCAATTTGTTTTATTTTTGTTTTTGTTTGGCCATTGAGTTGAGTTTCTTGTATATTTTCAATATTAACTCCTTATCACCTTTATCACCTGTATGATTTGCAAATAATTTCTCTCATTCCATAAGTTGTCTCTTTATATTATTGTTTCCTCTGATGTGCAGACACTTTTTATTTTGATGCCACCCATTTTCTTTATTTTTGCTTTTGTTGCCTGTACTTTCGGGTCATATACAAAATTTCATCATACAGATCAATGTCATAGAGCTTTTCTCCTCTATTTTCTTCTATTAGTTTCCACTTTTCATTCTTATATTTAAGTCTGATATCCATTTTTAGCTGACTTCTGTATATAGTGTGGAAAAGGCCCTAATTTCATTCCTCCTCATAGACATTTTTCTTGCACCATTTATCGAAGAGAATGTGCTTTCCTCACTGTGTGTATGTCCCAGGCACCTTTTGCCAAAAAAAAAAAAAAAAAAAAATCAGTTAAACATAAATGAATTTATTTTGGGGTTTTCCATTCTGAACCATTTGTCATTGTGTCTGTTTTAATGCCAATACCAATGCTTTTTATTATAACCACTTTATAACACAATTTGAAATCAGAGAGAGTAATATTAGCCTCCAGATTTGTTCTTTCTGCTCAAGGTCATTTTGGGTCATTTGTGATTTTATGTGAATTTAAAGATTATTTCCCAATTCTGTGGAAAATGACATGGGAATTTTGATATGAATTACATTGACTCTGTAGATCACTTTGGGTAATAAGGACACTTTAACAATATTAATTCTTCCAATCCACTAACATAGGATATCTTTTATTTGTGCTTTTTTCAATTTATTTCAGAAGTGTTTTATAGTTTTTAGTATACAAGTCTTTTATCTCCTTGGTATACTCCTGGATTTCATATTTTGATGTATCCTGCAGCTTTGCTGAACTTATCAGTTCTACCAGTTTTTGGTGGAGTCTTGTTTCCTATAAAAGATCATATTATCTTCAAATAAGATAATAATGTCACTCCCTCCTTTTCTACTAGGGTGTCTTCTATTTTTCTCTCTTGCCTTTTTGCACTGGCTAGGACTTCTAGTACTATGTTGAAAAGAAGTGATGAGAATGGGCATCTTTGTCTTAGCCTTAATCCTTCAGGAGAAGCTTTCACCTTTCACCACTGAAAATGATGTTAGTTAGGGGCTTGGTATATATGGCTTTTATTATACTGAAGTACATTCCCTCTATACCTAATCTGTTGATAGTCTCTGTTACAAAGTTTTGTTGAATTCTTTCAAATGTTATTTCTGTATCTATTGAAATAATCATATGACATTTATCTTTCATTTTTTTAATATGGTTTATCATATTTGTTGATTTGCTATGTGTTAAATCCATCTTGCATTCCTGGGCTATATCACTTGATCATGGTGAATGATTCTTTAAATGTGCTACTGAATTGTGCTTGCTAACATTTTGTTGAAGATTTTTGCATCTATGTTCTTCAGGAATATTGGTCTATAACTGTTTTGGTAGTGTTTTTGTCTGGTTTAGGTGTCAGAAAAACACCAGATTCATAAAATTAGTTTAGAAGAAGCCCTCTGTTTCAATTTTTTGAAATGAATTTAAATATTTGGTAGAGTTCAGAAGTGAAGCTATCTGGTCCTGGGCTTTTTTTTTATAGGAGAATTTTTATTACTGGTTTAATTTTCTTATTCATTATTTGGTGTTTTCAAATTTTTTGTTTCTTCATAATTCAGTATTATTGGTGCATGTGTCTAATAATTTATCCATTTATTCTAGGTTATCCAGTTCGTTGGTGAATAATTCTCAAAGCAGTTTCTTATAATCTTTTGTATTTCAATAGCATTGGATGTGATGTCTCTTCTTTCATTTCTGATCTTATTTGCAGTCTCTCTTTTTATCTTAGATATTCTAGTTAAGGTTTGGCCAATTTTGATTATCCTTTTATAAAACCAATACTTAGCACCATTGACTTTTTCTATTTTTTTAATTTTTGTTTTTTTCTACTCTTATTTACTTCCTTCTGTTAATTTTAGGCTTTATTCTTTTCTAGTTCTATAAAGTATAATATTAGTATGATATTTTTTCTTTTTCAAAAGGGCATTTATTACCATAAATTTCCCTCTTATTACTGCTTTTACTGTTTTCTATAAAATTTGGAGGGTTATGTTTCTATTTTTATTTGTCTTGAAGTATTTTTTAATTTCCTTTTTGATAACTCCTATGATGTATTGGTTGTTTAAGAAAATGGTGTTTAGGAATATGTTGTTTACATATTTCCTCCTGTTATTTTTATTTCATACCATTGTGATCCAAAAACATACTCAAAATGACCTTGATACTCTTAAGTTCTCTAATATTGGTTTTGCAGTCTAACATATGATCTATCCTGGAGAATATTTCCTGTACAGTTAAGAAGAATGTGTATTCAACTGCTGTTAAGTGGGGTGTTATGTATATGTCTGTTAGGCCTATTTGGCCTAAAGTATACTTTATATACAGTGTTGCTTTATTCATTTTCCATCTAGATAATCTTTCCATTATTGAAGGTAGGGTATAGTATAGTTCAGAAGGATCTGGCAATCCACTCTCAAAGCAATCCTGAAATAATCAACCATTGAAAATCCTATGAGGGTGGGTATGAGTCAGACTTGTCTTGACAGTACCTAACAACAACAACTAGTATAGCATTACAATCTATCTCTCCCTTCAGATCATTTAATAATTGTCTTATGTAACATATTTAGGTGTTCTGATGGTCAGTGTATATATATTTACAATTATGTCTTCTTGGTGATTTAATTTATTATTATGTAAAGACTGTCTTTTTGTCTTTTTATATATGTTGACATAAAGCCTATTTTATCTGATACAAGCATAACAACCCTTGCCCTCTCTCAGTATCCATTTGCATGGAATATCTTTTTTGAACCTTTCACTTTCAGTTTATATGTGTCATTACTCATAAAGTGAGTCTCTTGTAGGCAGTGTATGGTTGGAGCTAGGTTTTTTTTTATTTAATTACCTTCTCTATGTCTTTTTATTGGAGAATTTAATCTATTTACATTCAAGGTAATTATTGATATGCAAGGACTTGCTACTGCCATCTTATAATTTGTTTTCTAACTGTTTTGTAGGTTCTTTGTTTCTTCTCTTTTTATCAGAAAATAAATTTATTCACCATTTTGAAGAATATTTTTATCAAGTACAGAATATTATGTTGGAAATTATTTTCTATGATCACTCTGAGACTATGTTGTCTTCTCTTTCCATTGCTTCTGTTGAAACTCTGCTATCAGCGTACAAAGGTTGCTAACTGATGGGAATTTGTATTTCTTCACTAGATGTTTTAAGAGTTTTTATGAATCTTTGGTTTTTTGTGACTTTATTATTATGTACATACTTGTCCTGATGAGGATTTGTAGGATTACTTGAATATATGGATTAATGTCTTTAGTTTGCCTTTCTTCCCTTCTTTGTTATCTTTTGTTGTGCTTTGATGGGTTTCTGGTGTTGTACACTTTATGTGGCTATATGCTTTCTTTTCCCCAGCATTGATGTTTTTGAATGAGACTGGGAATTTTAATAATAGAAAAGATATTTACTGGATACAAACCAATCTCAACCTATACCAAGGCTAAAATCCTTACCCCTTGAAGACTAGTTATTTTTGTGGAGGAAAAATAAGAAATAATAAGTTAAACATGAATTTACTTCCATGGAGGAAAAGCCCACAAAGTATGCTCTGTAGGACTTGCAATAGCAATGAGTCAGGAAGACTCAAAAAGGGAAGAGATGTTTGAAGTTCTGCAGTAAGAACCAGATGTAATATGAGAGACCTCTTTCTCCTTTGAAAACCTGTAACACTCTAAAGGTCAAGCAGACTGCTCCTGTGCCACAGACCACATCAGTGCTGCCTCTAAAACAGAGCTTCACTGTCATCACCTGGAGACATGTTGGTAAAGACATGTAACCTCTACTTTGTTTTCTGTACTTGTATATATTTATATGTTAGACTTCCCATCATCTTTATGAATTCAGGCTCTCAGCAATGGTGTCCAAGCATTAGAATCTTTGCCAATTTTTCAAAAGTCATATTTTGAATTTTACTTGTTATCAAGATTCTTTTTTCCCCAAATTTTAACATAAGTAACAAACTAGTATCTTATCACTTAATAAAAAGATAGTTATATCATTCATATTTTTAGACTAGTTGGTTTGTCAACGTAAGGATTTAAGTTTGTCTCATTTGTTTGGTTTTCCGTAAGTTATATCACATGTTCTACTATTAGCTTCATGGTGATTTAGGGGGCTTGGTTAGTAATAAGTTGATCGAGTTGTCCTGTGGAACTGGAATCTTTATCAGAAAAAGAAAACACAATGACATAAGACCATGGAAATGTTACAGACTGGGGAATACTCACCTTATTCTCAGAAATACACCAATGACATAAAACCTTAAAGAATAATTCTTTTAATATGGCTGTCCTAGGCCTCTCTTCTCCAGACTGGTAATAGGATTTTTCAAGACATATGTTATACAAACACTTGGAAACAGAGTGGACCCTTGTTGGAATGAAAGGATTGTTCAAATTGGAAATTAATGAAGACTAAAAAGTAGGTTATTTAAGCTATCCAACAAATATTACAATTAAAAACTGGCTGGTATATTTTTCTACACTTGCATTCATTTCTTTGAAGAATGTGTTCTTTATAATTGGAGAGACTACTTCATAATTTCATAAAATTTATTTTACTAGCATTCACACACACTTCATTTAAATATTCTCATTCTCAATTCTGTCTCTTTGCTCTTAGTAGCACTTCATTGTATCATACAAAATGGTTTTTACCTTTGACATTTAATGTCTTCGAATAATATCAAAGAGTCATTAATTCTCCTTTTAGTCTCTGCTCAGTTAAGTTGTGCATAATCAACTTCTTTAATCTTTCTTCTGAATAAATCTTCATTTTCTTAAGCAGTTTGTGGTGCATTCTCTGTAGCTTCTTTAATTTACTGGCATTTGTTGAGCTGCATAACATGTGGCTTTATAGGTATGCTACAAAATTGCACACAATACATTTGATTAAATATACTGCAGAGTATCTATGAGGGAAGTTAGAGCACCAGCAGGTTAATATGACATACTTCCCATGTAACACCTGTAGCTACCGGTTATGTAAAAGAGTAAAGAGTCAGAATTATCAAGCTCCCTCAAGTCACCAACAAAGACTTGGTGCAATCATGACTAAATTAGCATAAATTTTTAGCTACAAATAGTTACATTCAATCAGAAATACCTGTCCATACTCCAGAGTCCACGAAGAAAACTTTAAATGTGTTCAGAAAAACCAAGGGAAAGGAAAAAGACAGAGATAGAAACAAGAAACTCAGAGAGTAAGAAAGAGTGCTCAGAGCACATATTTTCATTTCTAATTCTGTTTAAAGAGAATAAACATACACTACACAACAAAGATGTGCAGGGGAGCTGCTTGAAAAACATATCACATTTTTTATCACCGTGGTTGACCCATCAAATCTGGATTTATGTGCAGTTAAATTTCTCAGAAGCAGGAACAAAGTCTGGTATAAGTATCCAGTAAAATCCCTGAAACCAAACCATTTCTTGAATGAATATGTGAGATTATGAGTGGGTGGAGGGTAGTTAGGTTGAGTCACCTTCCTTTCCTTAGTGCCCTTCCCCCAAAGGTATGACCTCCATTTTAGGAGAATGGGTATATTCTTTGTATAATGTGTATCTACCCACTAGCTAGAAACCCTTATTTGTTATGTGTTTTCATTACCAGGTCCTGTGCTAGGCTATAATACAGAAAACAGAAAAGATGAGATTGAAAATCTATGATAAAATTTTAGGTACAGTTTAAGATAATGATAGAGGGGGAAATGTCACAATATCATACAAAACTAACTGTCCAATAAAGTCTAGAGTAGAACACAGGAGAGAGACATTAGATTTTGACTGGCTTTTCAGGAGGAAATAGAAGCTATGTAGGTGGAGAGAAGGGGAAGGGGAAGGGAACATTCAGGAAGATGGGCAGTACAGCATGGTGGATAAGGGAAGATTTAGGCCAGGTAGTGCATGCAGTCCTCCACAGTTCTATCAGCTTGTCATGCTGTGAGGGCTTGTATGTTGTTAATGCTAAAAGCTATGCCATTGGTATTTCGGGTACCAGCATGGCCATGATGGTGGGCAAGTTTCCACTGAGTTTTCAGACTAAGACAGACTAGGGAAAAGGACTCAGCAGCCCACTCCCAAAATAATTAGCCATTGAAAACTTTATGAATAGCAGAGAAGCATTCTCAAATATAGTACCTGAAAATGAGCCCCTTAGGCTGGAAGGCATTCAAAAACAACTGGAGACCAGTTGGATCCTCAAAATAGAGTCAGTCTTAATGACCAGACTAGAGTAAAGCCTCTGGGACCTCCTTTTGCTGATGTGGCACAACTCAAAATGAGAAGAAACATAGTGTCTGCAACAATGGGCTCAAATGTAAACAGATCTCGTGCACAGTGCAGTGTTGTACAGAGTTTTTTGCTCTCTTGTACATAGGGTCATCGCTATGAGTTGAATCTGACTCAACAGCCTCTAAAAACAAGTGCATACAATAGTCGAATCCAAGTATCTCTATTATTCAATTTCTTCTAGCAAAATGGGTATCATCATAGTAGTGAGTACTCACTAATACAAATACTTTATATGAATTAACCCATTTAATCCTCACGAAATCCACAATGGAGGCACCATCAGTAGAGATCATTCCTATGAAATGCTTATAGTATACAGAGCACATGGTAGTCATTAGGATAGGGAAGATATGACTAATTATAGCATTGCCACCACTTTGAAGGTAATAAAAAGGAGGTACTCAGAGATACACTGTTTGATTCACATCTCACAAACCATAACTGGCAGAGGCAAGATTTAAATCAGGGAATCTGTTTCTAAAGATGAAGCACATAATCCCAGCACTTGGGAGGCTGAGGCAGGAGGATCATTGTGAGTTTGCAGCCTGTCTGGACTACATAGTGGTTCCCAGGCCAACCTTGGCTACAGAGTGAGACTTTGCCTCAAAAAGACAAAACAAACAACAACAACAATAACCCCCCCCCCACACACACACAGACCAAACATTTTACTTTTTTTCAATATGGCCCTTAATGATAAGCTAATAGCTATGACAAGTGCCTGGCACTGTCTTAAGTACATGTTGTTGTTGTGTTGTTAGGTGCCGTCGAGTCGGTATCCGACTCATAGCGACCCTCATAGGGTTTTCAATGGCTGACTGTTTCGGGATTGCCTTGGGAGTGGATTGCCAGGTCCTTCTCCCATTTTTGCGGTGCTGGGAATTGAACTCGGGACCTCAGAGACTGCAGCGCAGCGCTCTACCCACTGAGCTAACTAATAGTGTAATAATCATTAATATTTAAATCTTTCTATGTACTTAAGAGTTCTATGTACTTAAGAGTATATAACTCTTAAGAGTATATAACTCTTAAGTACATAGAAAGATTTAAATATTAATGATTATTACACTATTAGAATTACATTCAGAAACTGATACAATTCATACAATGCATTCATTCACTTAAAAATATGAGAATATCTACATGTACTTGGCACAAGACTCAGTTCTGAGGTTATAAATATAAATAAAACATGGTCCTTGCCCATAAGAAGCTTATGATATGTAAAGAAAATCAAATTAAAAAATAAATAACTGAAGTACTCTGAAAAGTACTATAGGAATGATGGTAATATAATTACTCCTATCTCATTGAATTGTCATGGGAATCAAATTAAGTCGACACATGTCAAATGCAAACGCTTAGACCAGTGCCTAGAATGTAGTATTTAGTACAAATGCATTAGCAATTATTGAATTAATTATTGGTATAATCTTGTAAGTAGAGGTATATTCACAAGAAAAGAGAAAGAAGAAGTAGTAAATTGAGGCCCAGACTTGTTTTGCTTGGCCCATAGTGTTTTATATTTTTTTATCTTGTTTTGCTTTAAAATGTGAATGACTTGCCAGCATTTAAAAATTAAATAACATAAAACTTCAGATTTCCATTGTTTCCTGAAAAAGCTAAAAATCTAAAATTATGTTGCTATCTGTTAAACATCAGTAAAAGTAAGAGTAAGTTTGAACCAACTTGGAGGCTCAAGTGTCCTCCTCCCATTGTACGGTGTCAGAGACTTAGTTGGAAACAGCAAGGCAAGTCTGCCTTGGTACAAGTCCTTGTGAAGGGGGATGATTTAGGACATGTACCAATCCCCCTCTAGGTCCATATCTTTCCTAAAAATTTACTTATAGGATTATAATTTTGGTAACTGTTATGAATGGAATTCTGTAGGGAATTATCTGGACACCCCCCAGGGTATCCAAGGCACACTCAATCTGGGCCGAGGTCTGAGCCCTCCCCAGATCCTGCCCTGTTCCTGCCCCTACCACCTCTGGTCACCCTTAACCCAGGAACCTGGACTGGGACCTATTTGACTCACTAAGAGTCAATATGGCTACCCAAGTCCTAGTTTACCCTTCACCTACTTTTTCACCCTTCATCTACTTTACTCCTACCCCTCCCACTGAGTGATCCAAGATGGCCCCCAAACAGCCCAGCTCTGGCATGGCCTCCTTCAACCTGATTGGCCACTCAGAACCACACAATTGGTTAAGAAGGGAAGCTCAATGATTGGTCCCACCCACACCTAACCCACCTATTGTAATTGCACTTTTCCAAGCCTTCACATAGAGAACTGTTCCTCCTGGTATAAGCCATCCTCTGATTGGTTATGCCCTAGTCCACATCCCCACCCAGAGTGTATATAAACAGACCACTGACTACCCCAAGAGTCCTTTCATCTTTTCCCTCCCAACCACTTCGATCCTGATCACCACACCTGATGTCATGCAGACCATCAATCAAGCCCCCGAGGGACAAGACTCTGAGAGCCAAAAATAAAGACTTTGAGCAAGTCAAGAAGAGCTCTTAATCCCCCCACCTCGGGGACGAGGTGAGAGAAGAAGACAAGTGGGGAGAAGCAACATCCTTGGACCATTGGCACAGCCAGCGAGGACATCAGAGCTGGTAGGCAGTCTGATATAGAGCTGTTATTCCATCATAGCAGCAGCAACCTGTGCTGCCAGCTAGAGAGTTGTTATATAGAGTTATATAATCTCTAGTCTCTCCTGCAAAGGAGTGGCTTAATAAAGTTCCTGTTTGTTATTGAAGGCTTCCGAGGCCCTTCTTGGCACCATTGACCAGCTATTGCCCACTCCTGAGGGTCCCTGAGAGAACTGGTGTTGAGGTGAAGTTTAGTGATCTTTTGCTGGGCCAGAGTGGACCCCAACAGAATTTTTTCCATTTTCATAATTAAGAAATGGTTGCTAAGCCTATAACAAAATGCAAATAAAGGCTCTGACAGCTTTTCATAATCCTACAAAGTACATACAAAACAGGAAATATGGACCTGAGAGTCACAGTTTAAAAAAAAGAGTTTTCCCCAATACAGTAAAAAAGGAATTACCATATGACCTAGCAATTCTACTCTAGGTATGTATCTAAAATAATTGAAAGCATCTACGCAAATAAATCTTGTATAAAAATGTTCATAGCACAACTATTCACAACAGGCTAAAGATAGGAGCACTAATGTCCATTGACAGAAAAATGGACAAATAAAACGTGAGCTATCCATACAATGTAATATTATTCTGCCATAAAAAATGAAATACTGATATATGCTACAACATAAATGAACCTTGAAAACATTGTGCTTAATGAAATAAGATAGACATGAAAAATCACATCATGTGATTCCATTCATGCAGATACTAGGCAAATTAATACACAGAAATAGAATGCACAGTGTTTGCTGGAGGTCTGGGGAGATGAAAATATTCTGAATCTAGATTGTAGTGATGATTACAGAGTATTGAAAATGTACGAAATGCCACTGAATTGTGCCTTGTAAAGTGGTTAGAATGGTAAATATTATGTTATATGTATTATACCACAATTTTTAAAAAAACATTGTTCACAGGACTCAGGTTCTCAAAGAGCAGAGGATTCATTGTTTTTTGTCAATGTGTCTTTGGTAAGCTTTTCTTAAATAAGTAGACAGCTTAATCATGACTAAAAGAATAGATATCAAATAATTATTGAATGAAAGAAACTATGACCTAATTACTCTTCACAAAAGGCAATGATACTAACAACTTTCTTCCAACCAAGGAAATATTTGGGTATGTTTGCCATTGTATATATACATATAAATACAATAAATCAAAGGTCTTCCAAATCCTCTTCTGAGGCCACAGCAATGCGTAGTCATATCTCCTGGATCTTTTCTGACAAAATATAGGTAGCAAGTCTGAAATGACCAGAGGTGCCTGTCTAAAAAGCAAGTGCTATCAGTTTATGGTTGACTTACTGTTGTTGCTGCTAGGTGCTGTCAAATCAGTGTCCAACTCATAGCAACCCTACCTACAACAGGTGAAACCCTATTGTCAGTGCTTCTCTGCTATTCATAGGGTTTTCAATGGTGGGTTGACTTTTGAGAATGGGTTGCTGGGTCCTTCTCCAAGGCCTACAGCACCTGGTGCTCCCAGGCAGTCTACCATCCAAGTACTAACCAGGTCTGAACCTGCTTAGCATCCAAGATCTGATGGGATTGGGTGCCACAGTGGTACAGCTACAGGCATAGTTGACTTACAGTGCTCACAAAATATAAGAAATGGATAAGGGGCATCCAGCCTTTGGTTCCCAAGAACTACCCCACTCTGAATTAAAGCCTTCTTGTCATTTAGAGATAGCTCTCATACTTCCTTTCTCTCCTTTCCATTCTAAATGTCTCTATCTTTGAAACTGCTCCTTCTATGACATGGTTTCAATACCAATAAGTCACTTACTTTTCATATCTCTCCCTCTCCATTTCCCCCTCCTTCTTTACTTTGTCCTTTTGGAAAGCATCTGAATCTAAGCTGAACGTTCCAAATGTGGGCTACAGAGCACCAGAGAAAGAATCCTAGGGTTCTGGAAATTTTCATTGATTTGGTTTCTATTTCCCTTGGGGAGAACCACATTATCTTGGTATCTGTTAGGTGTGTGGCCACTCAAAACTGGAAGATGGCTACAAATGATTTTTTTTTCCAAAAAGCACAGGGGGAGACAAATTTCCATCATAGTTGCCGCATTATATCCTAAGGAAAGGACAGGAGGTAGGAGTAGGAAGTATAGGTCAGGAGAAATTGGAGGAGAATGATACAAGCTGGTTATAGGGATCTAGGCTCCTAAGTTGTTACCACTCAGTTTCCCCAATGTGTCCTATAATCACACCGGTCATTTAACATAGTGTTGTGTGCGTGTGTGTGTGTGTGTGTGTGTGTGTGTGTGTGTGTGTGTGTGTTTGGTACTTGGGGGTTGAATCCATGGCCTCTCATATACTTTGCAAGCGCCCCACCACTGGGCTGCACCTCCAATCTGTTTTTAACTTTTTATTTTGAGTCAGGGTCTAAGTTATACAGGGTATTACTGTCCTTGAATTCGTGATCCTTCTTCTTCTGCCTCCTGTGTTTGTGGGATTACAGGCATGCGCTACTATGCCCAACTTTGACATAATATTGAGACTTTACTGTCCAGGCATTGTTCTAAAACTTTAGCCAACACTGCCTCATTGACTTCTCACCATAATGTCATGAAACGGATTTGGAAGAATAAAGTCACTACCCAAGATGATGTAGAGTTTGTGGCAAAGCTTGGGTCAAACACAGATCTGCTTAACCCCATGATTCCTTCTCTTAACTACTAGATGACATTGCAAAGAAAGGTTCATGGATGTACCGCAAAACAGTTCAATCTTCTGGACATGTGAAATCATACCAGACACAGCAGGATATATTCCCTGTCCCAGAGAAGCACAAGAGCTGGAAAGACCTACCTTCAAACCACAGAAGGCATGTTGTCAAATCATGGTACAGTGACACCTTTTTTTTTGGGGGGGGGGTTAGGAAATGGCAAGCTTGCCTGAAAATGGTAAATGTTAGAAACAATTTATGTCAGAGAAGTAGGATTTTGGTTTTTGTTTGCTTAGCAGTTTCTTTCACCTTTATGTCCATCAATCCTATTCTCATTCCACAAATGTGCATGAGATGTATTTCCTCTGAGCTATTTCTACTTTGTCAAATATTATACTTAATTTTCTATGTGTTTGCCCTCTTCCCCACTGGATTGCAATATATCAAGGGCAAGGGCAATATATGAGTTATCTCAATGTTCCTAGAGCCTAGTAGAGTACCTAAAAGACTGCAGGTATGCAGGTACTCAGGAGATGTTTAGTATATGTATTTTAGTCATCTAACTGTAGCCTTTTTAATGTTTTTAGCTTTTTGAATGGAAAGACAGAATCCTAATGAGTTAGCTGCACAGGGACCATTTTAGAAGGCTACATTGTGTAGTTGGCAACATCTACAAAACTGCTACATTCACTATGCAAAAGGCAAAGCTTCACTCTATCCAGCTACTTAATAGATTGGAGAGCTACCTATCTATTCTCCCCAAGAAATGTTAACTCTAAAAATAAAAATTGGCAAAATCACTTTAGTAGAATTTTTCTCAGAGTAACCACAAGAAAATGTCCATACAATGAGGAGAAAAATGTTAGCACTAAGAAGGGGAAAGAAGTATTAATCAAATGATTATAGAGGGAGCCAAGTCTGTCTTCAGCACTGGGCTATTGTAAGGTGCAGTCAAGTCAGGTCCAACCCATAGCGACCCTATGTCCAGCAGAATGAAACACTCTCTACACTATGCCATGCCTGGCATTATTGTCAGTGCTTCTCTACTGTTCATAGGGTTTTCAATGGTGGATTGTTTCAGGAGTGGATTGCCAGGTCCTTTTGCCTAACCTGTAGTACCTGAGGCCTCCCATCCAAAGACTAACCAGGCTGACCCTGCTTAGCTTCTGAGATCAGATAGAATCGAAGGCCAGGGTGCTGTGACTGAAGAGGTTACTTAGTAGTGATTTGGGGAGAAGGTTTTGTTCACACATGCATTCATCACTCTTTACTGCCTTTTCTGTGTTTTTTTTTTTTTTAGCAGCCTCCATGGTATTTATTGACCTCCAGAATCTTCTTTATATGAGAAGCATGCAGTAAAAGTTTTGTCTTAAAGCACAGTGAGCTGTCTGACTGTGTACACTTCGTGTAGTGGCTTGAGGGTACACTAATAAAGATGAGGGTGTAGGCTAAAGTGTTCCCAAGTTATTTCTTGGATATATTAGCATTGTAGAGAGCATGCCAAACTGACAGGAGATATGGCCTCAAGTACACCATCAAACTTCTTAATGCCTCAGTAGTTTCACCTTGGACAAGTTCACTCATAGATTCCTTTTACCTATAAAGCTGTATGACTATAAGATGAGAGGACTTTTTAGTTGCCTATAGAATATGAAAAATCAACATGCTCTATTTTCCTAAGGTTATGGATAACACAGTTTTACTGCATCTAAAGAGGCTTTTCTTATAATCTATGTTTTAAGATCTGAAAAGATCAGTGGTAACAGGGAGAGGGAACATTCACAGTAGATCTACATGCTCCTTTTATTGGAATGCCAAACTCTGATCACCAAAGATTGGGAAAGCAATTCTCACAAAAAGGCAATTCAGTTTAAGTATGACAGGTAAGCTAGGTCAGTACCTGGTAGGAAATCATGCAGTCTCCTTAAGCTATTACATTTCAGTTTTCCAGGACTGAAAAAGTACGGAATCATTTCAGGATATACTATGTAAAGTATACTGAAGAGGAAACTTTAAAAGCTGGATATGCAGCAATAAAATCTAATATCTTGCTTTGTCAATTTAAACTTATACAGATTGTATGTCTCTCTCTCTCTCTCTGTGCATATATATATGTATACACACACACACACACACACACACACACATATGTTGTTGTTGTTATTAGGTGCCGTTGAGTCAGTATCTGACTCATAGCGACCCTCAAAGGGTTTTCAATGGCTGACTGTTTCGGGATTGCCTTGGGAGTGGATTGCCAGGCCCTTCTCCCAATATGCATATATATGCATATATACATATATATGGCATTTTTGAAAAATAAATTCTATGAGATTTCTCAACTGCAGGCATATTGCCCTTAATAGAACCTCTACATCTTTCTGTGGTAAATTGACTAGCAAAATAAGCAAAATGAAATTATAAAACTAAAAAGGCTCTCAGAATTCATATTATAAAAATGTGTTTGGAAAAAAAAATGTGCCTATTTTTATTGTATTATAATACTTGCCATGATCTTAGGATGTGTAGAGTATTTTATACTGTCATTCAGTGCAAATTAAAAGTAATAATTTAAATTCCATTAAGAAATGTGTCATTATTAACAACACATTTGAAAGATAAAGGTAAATTAAGAAGATTCATCTTTGCAAAATAATGCTTCCATAGCTTATATGGTAGCTATATCATATTTTAAATAGATTTTATAATCATAAAAATGATGCATTACAGGATAAAAAGCAAATAAAAATCCCTAAATTTCTGTGAATATAACTTACTAAGGTCTGAAACAGTGGTTTTAAATCTTGAGGAATATAAAAAAATAAAATATACCCAGGTGAGGCAACTCTGAATTAATCACTTATTTAGCTAAAATAAATGAGAAGGATTCTCTTCAGATGCATGTATCTGAATGTCCATGTTTCCATGGCAACTATGTTCTTTCTTTCCTGCTTCTTAATAAATTTGTCAATCAATACTTTATGATAATTGTTTCCATGGAAATTTGAACTTGTCCACCCTTTCCTTAGCCTAAATCTCTACTTCCCTTAAAGATGAGCCCAAAATATGGAATTTCTTGGCAGAGATGAATTTAGAATAGCCAAGCACGCTGGGGCAATTTTTAAATGGTTTATTGTCACTTCGTTTCTCACTTTACCACCCCCGGCTTCCCACTTCATGGACTTCTCCCTCTGCCATTCTCCTGAATACTGACACATACTTTTTTCTCTAGCTTGTAAATCTGTCTCCTCCACCCTCAAAGCTTTTCCTCTATGTAGTTACACACTATGTATAGTAACAAGAACATTCATATATCCAACCAAAAATTGCAACAGATCTTTTTCTCCTGAGGGGGAAAATGTATATAGACACGTTAATCAATCTAGTTCACCACACTGAGTGCCTGCCTTGTATATTACAAGCACTGAGCTCAGCACCTATGGAGATGATTATGAGTAGGTGGTGGCACTTACCCCAAAAGAATTCACAATCTTGTAGGGGTGTACAGACATAAAACAGATCATTTCAGAGTATGAAGCATACCAGTAAACTATGTATAACCTGGTCAAGATTTCACAGTTCTACTGGATAAACAAACATACAAACACAGAGTAACCAGGCACAAGTACACACACATGCAATACAAATATAAGGAGGCCCAAAATAAATATTATAACAGATATTTGAACAAAGAATTAAAAGGAAATAAATCTGATTTTTAATAATCATAAATATTTAAGATAAGGTCCCAAAGGAAACAAAATTCCACTGAAAATGGTTTAAATGAGAGGATATGATGATGTGGCTTATTACAGAATTAATATTCAGTTCCTTGTAGAACTTTTTTCCTGACCCAGACTCACAGTTACCTAAAATGAAAGTTAACTTAGATGTCACCATTCTATAATCCATGACCTTTTTTCATTTCATGATGATACTTTTGCAACCAGAGCCCCTGATAATAAGGGCCTGGGTCTGGTTCCAGCCATTTACCTGTCCTGAAGGAGAATGATATAAAATGGAAAACAGATTTATTTACAATTTTGGCACAACTTTGCAGAGAGCCATTCTCAGTTTATCTCCACCTCGCCCATAGTGGAACTACAATTTACAGAGAGGACAGAACAAAAGCCAGGAAATCTGTATATGTAGACTTAGCTGTGGGCCCCAGTTTATCCGGGCTGAGAGGAAAGTCCTTCTCCTAGTGCCAGGGGTCAGGGACTCTGGGAACAGACCTTCTCAGCTCCCAGCATGACATTACCTGCAGGAAGCAGCAGTGAAAAATAAAATAAATCCTCTAATTTCAAGGGAGTTTCATTATCATAGATCCCATCTTAGAGATTTTCTATCTATGTGTCCTCAGTAGATTTGAGTTCTTGGAGAGCATGGAGTATGGTCATTTCATCTCTATGTTCCTGTGTCCATAGATAGTATATGCTCAATAAATGTGTGAATTCAGCTGGGAAAGACAGAATTACAGATAATCAGAGCCATTTAGAAATTAGTAACATGCAAAAGTAATTGTAGCAAATGCCAAAAGCAAAAGTAAAATAATATACCAGGGAAGAATTAGGAACAAGAATTTATACTGGGTTAATCAAGAAAATTGTTTTATTGGATAGTGACAATTTGAGTTGCACTTTGATGTTTGGTAGGATTTCAATACACAGAATGGAGGGAATGTTATGAGTGGCATTTGGGGATCAGGAAACAAACAGAGGGTGCTCAGAGAAAGATAGGCTTAATTAGATGTTGAAGATGTAATAGGGGGAATAAGGCTGTAAAGTTCATTGGGGTCAGAACTTCACTGATGATCAACTTCAATGACCAAGTTGAAACAGTCAATAAAAAACTATGTAGAGACAGAGAAGAGGTTAGCACAACCAACTAACAGAAATAGGGTTATGGGTAATTATTCTTAGAGTGGTTATAGCCTGTCCCACACACTCCACAGTCAAAGAATTCATACTGCTTTTATCAGTAAGGTATCCATCTGGTCCTGGCATCTATCTATGCAATTCAAAGTTTTATTTAGTACCAATGTCTTATGAAATAATGGGATTCTTCTAATTCAGGAATTTGTTTTTGTTGTTGGGTGCCATCAAGTTGCATCTGGCTCATAGCAACCCTATTTACAACAGAATGAAATATTCCTCAACATTGTGCCATGCCTGGCACTATGACAGTGTTTCTCTGCTACTGATAGGGTTTTCAATGTCTGATTGTTTTGTGATTGTTCTCAGGAGTGGGCTGCTAAGTCCTTCTCCCATTTTTGCCATATTGGGTATAGAACCCAGGGTCTCAGATAGCACAGAGCAGCACTTTACCAACTGAACTTTAGGAAGATAATATAAATTTTAACTAATTTAGTCACACTGTGAGTTGAAATCTACCTACAGTTAATCAAATAGTGAACTGAACATATACTACCATAAATCATAAATAACACACTAGTCATTCTGTTAATAAGGAATTGATCAAAACAGTAGAAAATGTCTTATATTCTGATCTCATTTGGAGTTTCCTTTTCCATGATCCCAAATTACTTTTCCTCAGTATCCCATTATATTCCATATCCTATTTCCCTCTATATTGTTGTTGCTGTTGTTGTTGTTGTTGTTGTTGTTGTTATTTGGTGCTTTTAACTCAGGTCCAACTCTTAATGAGCCTCATAGGGTTTTCAATGGTTGATTATTTAGGGATTTTTTAGTTGTGGATTACCATGTCCTTCTCCCATTAGTGTGCTATTGGGGATTGAACATGGATCCTCAGGGAGTGCAGAGCAGCACTCTACCAACTGAGGTAAACCCCAATCTCTCTATATTATAATGATTTTACATTAAAAATGTGTTTTATATTGAAGAACATATTTAAAGGAGGATTTTTTATATCTCATCTGCAATTTTTCAAAGTGTATTAGCTAATATAACAAAGCATATATTATCTTATTTCCTCAATCCAGAGATGTGAGTTGATTATCAAACACAAAATTAATTTAATTTAACAGAGGAAAACAGAACATTAACCACAATTGTAAGATCAATTTCAAATTCACAAATATTAAAATAGAAATTTGGAAGATATTTGAGTGTGCTTTGGATTAGAAAATATGAGCTCATTACTTTCAAAATCTCATCAATCTTCATCAATGTTTCTATTGGGTATTGTTAGGTGCCCTCAAGTCAGCTCCAACTCATAGTAACCCTATGTACAACAGAACGAAACACTCCCCAACACTCTGCCACACTTAACACTATTGTCAATGTTCTCTGCTACTCATAGCATTTTCAATGGTTGTTTCAGGAATGGGCTGCCAGATCCTTCTCCCAAGCCTATAGCACCCGGTATTCCCAAGTGGTCTCCCCTTTAAGTACTAATCAGATCTGACCCTGCTCAGCTTCCAGGATGTGCCTAGATCAGATGTCAGGGTGCCATGGCTGTAGGCACTCTTTCTATAATTCTATTGTCTAATTTTACTAACTGCTGCACAGATCTCCAAGGAAGTCTCCTCTCCTTAGTTGCATGCTTTCCAAAATGCTTGCTAACTCTCCCTGTTTCCCTGGGAGTAGCTTCACTAGTTTGGAGCTGTACTTCTTCTCTGTGCTATTTTTTCAGTCAGAGTTGTTCATGCTGGGTTTTACTCCCAACTTTTCAGTGGGACAAAAACAAATATAGATATAGTCCCCCCAAGGAACTAACTTTTGGTTGCTATAGCTTACGTTCCTTAGATCTAACAATATAAGCTGTTCTGTAAATATCATAAAATAAGAACAGTAGGTAAAATGTATCCAACACCCTGTACTGAACCAAAAAGAAAAAGAACCATTTGTTTTCCTATTAAATTTTCAGAATAGTCTTGTGAAGTTTCTATTATATTCTACATTCTCCACATGAGAACTAAGTCTAAGAAGATGAAGCTGTTGTTGTTAGGTTCCATTGAATCGCCATGTCTAAAACCACATGGCTAGTTAGAAGTCTGAGACAAGAGCCAACACTACAGAACTAAAAACCCAACAATCCTAAATTCTGAGCTTCATGTGTTATGCCTTTAGTAGATTAGATAGAGAGGGTGAAAAAGACCTGTAAGATAAAAAGTATTTAAAAGCAAAAATGTACATGAAACTATCACTTTTTAGCCAGAATGAAAAAAATCAAATGGTATTTATGTGCATAATCATATTCTCAGCTTTGAAGGGATGTATGAATCCACCTGGAACTTTCTATTTTTATTTCCATTTTTCTGAATGTTGACATATTATATCTACATTAACATTTCACAAAGCTAGAGCCAAAGTGTGGTTGTCAAATTCAAAGGCAAAATCAGCTTTATTTACTCAATAGAAATACTACCAATCATTTCCCATTTATGTTGAAAAATAGTGTTATCTTTGAACACTTAGGACATTTGTATGATAAATACTATTTACCAAATCTACAAAGCTTTAGGGAAAGCTTTTCTTTTTCATGCAATTAATGACACAAAAGTAAATATACACAATTATATACTAGAAAACAGTAGATTAAAAGCACATTATTATGACAAAATGAAAGATAATTCAATGCATTCAATACATATCTCTTTCTGAATCCTACTATGTCTACATGACTCTAAAATTTATAATTAACTTATGGAATGGAGAATGGGAGTCAAGGTGGAGATCATTTAATTAATGAGTACAACTAAATTAAGTATCTGAGAAAACCCATCACAAAAACTGAAAATTAAGTGCTTGATAAGAATTGGATAAATATGCAAATTACTTATGCATATTCTATTTTTATGTACACAAACACATACAAATTTCTTCTACATTTTTAAATACTAATTTTTATTGCTGGAAGGAAGAGCAACAAGTGCACCCAAGAGAAGACTGGATATATCATTTAATATACCAAGAAGAAGATGAAGATTTCCTAAGGTAAATACTATTATTAGCATAGATATGTATCTACAGGTGACACAAAAACATCAGTGTTTTTGTACTGAGTAAATCATAGGAAAATCCTAGCACTTAAGTAGGAGTGAAGTGCTGGAGATAATACATGAACCTGGTAGGTACATAGTAGACACATACTGTACTATGCACTGATACCTACCTCCTGAAAACTGCATTGTAAAATGGACAAAACATTGGACTAAAAACTTGGGAATGGGATTTCAGTTTCCATCTTGCTACTGACTAGCTAGATGATCAGGATAAGTTAGTACTTCTCTGGTTCCCTCTTTAGTAAACAAGGTTGGATTATGTCAGTGAAGGATCTCCAAAGTCTCTTCCATCACTAACACTCTGATTATATTATGTAACCACAGTACAGAGATATCAGAGAGGTATAACACAGTTCTTGCATTCAAGGTACAAACAGACTTAAAAAGAAAATCCCATAATAAACATGGAACAGACATCTTTATGGTATGTTGACTTATGTTAGTGCTTGTATATTTTAAAAATATTATTAAAAGAGGTTGGATAGTGTTAGCATTTTTAAAACTCAACTCTTGTATTAATTTGCTCTTGTATTAAATGTAGTGTGTAGAATTAAACTATTTCGATTTTAATTATGAGTGAAGACATCAAGAAAACTATTCACTTTATTGGTTTTAACATCTTCATTTTCCTGTTCCTTTCCTTAAGATCCTAGTGATATCCTATCCATTTAAAAGTTTTAAATATAATATTTTAAAAATACCTAGAGTTTGTAAAGATATCAAGTTTGTAAAGTTTTGATTGACTGTCTTTTTTCTATAGGTATATAAAATAGCATTTGGATACATTTTCTTGATGAACATATTAGGGATTGCTTCCATCATCTTTATGTAAACATGTATTTTCTGGAATATTTTATATGCATCACATTTTGTATAATGTATAAATTGTTTCTTCAAAAATATTGTTATTGTTTTGTAAAAGTTGATGTCCAAGAGAAAAAAGTTATCTTTTGACTGCCTTTGATATATGTTAAATCTATTTGCTATGATTTTTAAAAAGAAAATATCACTTAAACATGGTTAATATAAGGACACATTAGAATTTAAATCTTTTGATTTCAAAAGATACTGAAGATGTCATGGAATAACACTAGGCTATTAAACTGTACAGTTGCATATATTTTATTAAAAGCACTAAGGAAAAAAATTTTAGTGATATGAAAAGACAAGACTGAGAGAAAGAAACAAAACTGATAGCTAGGACCAGATAATCTGGTTTAATTTGGATTGACTTGGATTTCCTTTCCTTCGGTCAAAAATCTGAGGCTAGCCAGGTTTCCCATTGTATCCCTACAATCCCAGCAACTTGGGAGGCAGAGGAAGGAAGATTGCAAATCCAAGGCCAGAAGCAGCCTGAATAATTTAGCAAGACCCTGTCTCGAGATAAAAAATAAAAAGGAGTCTGATGATGTATTTCAGTGACAGAGTACTTGCAAAGCATGTGTGAGGCCCTAGGTTCCACCCCCTGTTGTTGTTTTTAGGTGCCAAAGAGTCTGAGTCCAACACATAGCAATCCTACGTACAACAGGTGAAACACTATTTTCAGTGTTTCTCTGCTATTCATAGGGTTTTCAATGGTGGAGTGATTTTTGGGAGTGGGTTGTTGTGTCCTTCTCCCCAGTACTGCAGAAAAAAATAAAATATAAAAAATGTGCCAGGAGTGCAGCCCAGTAGTACAGTATTTACAAAGCATACATAAGGCCCTGGGTTCAAGTACCACAAAATAAATAAATAAATAAATAAATAAATAAATAAATAAATAAATAAAATTAGACTTTAAGCTATTTTCTAACAAAACGTTTTTCTAAATAGTTTGCACATTGTTTCCACATAAACACATGCATTAGCTCATCAATTCTAAAACATACATTTTTTTCACGTTTTAATGCTTCTGAAATCAAACTACCACTTACAATTGATGGCAACTTATATTCAATGATAAATGATAATAGTCACTGAATAACTGTTTTGGTCCATGAATGAATGGATGGAAGAAATAAAGAGTGATATGAATCAGGAACAAATTCATTTTAATCTCTGATTTCATTTCTATCAATGATACTATAAGATTCCTTTGATGTTTAAAAAAATTCATGGAATATATTTTTTTAATGCTGAGCTTTGGTCTGAAATATTAAAGGAAAAACTTCTATACAGAAATCTAAGGAAATATACAAAATGTTTTAAATATCAATAATTTAAAAATCAGCAAATTTCATATATATTATTTAAAAATAAGCAAAATATTTTCTTTATTCTCAAATTCATGTTACATAGTTATAAAGTGGAAAGCAAAAATATCATTTCTGAAAAATAACTTGTAAAAATTTCTGAAAAAAAATTTAGCCTCTGA
This sequence comes from Pedetes capensis, assembly GCA_007922755.1. NCBI lineage: Eukaryota > Metazoa > Chordata > Mammalia > Rodentia > Pedetidae > Pedetes > Pedetes capensis. The sequence goes on along the minus strand of VMDO01004974.1, from coordinate 44,650 downwards.
TTTGGCAAGATATATCAAAGACATAAACTTTATTCTGAATAATGTTTTTGTCTGTGTGAATGCTACTAATAGCTAGGAGTTGGCACTCTAGTTAAAACATATGGCATAACATTCTAATAAAGATAGGAAAGCAGAGTGCAGAGTCTAAAAAATCAATAAAACATATTGCAACTATATGGTTCCATATAGGTTTCAGGAAGAAAATAGACTCCAAGGTCCAAGAAAACAATTAGCCAGGAAAAAAGAGTCAAGAGCAGCACTGGTAAATGGTCTGAGACGGAATATCCACTTGGCTTCACTTTGGATGTGACTAATGTTAAATCCCAGCAGGAAACGAAAGGGCAAATGATAGACAGTCATGGCTTTCTCCTGGGCTCTCATCTTGTTGTGGCTTGCCTTCCTTTCATCCTTTGCTTTCCTTCTTCATTTTGTTAGTACCCATGACCTTCCATTTCCACAGCTTCATGGCATGGCCCTTCTCCCCAGCTCCTTGCCCCAGGAGTAGTACTATTGTACTTTTTTGTCCCTGCAGACCAAGGCTTCCCACTGTTGTTTCTTGGGATCTCATCAATCATTGCTTTGTTCTTCACCCTGACCAACTATTCTGTGTGTAGTTCCTTCATTGACATCTCCTCATTGGAATCATGTGGGGTGAATTCTGTTTTTTCTGGGTCTCTAACTGACAAAGCCTAAAGGAGAAATTTAAGTGAAACCTCAAATGTGAATAATAATAGGTATAAAAATCTAATTCTGTTTAATTATAAATCATTTTTTGTTCACAACTTAGCTCATTACTCTCAGGAGAAAAAAGCTACTCAACTTGGAGTAACTCAATGGCCCATTGTTAATTCTGATTGTTACCAAATGTCATTATCATGTTCAATGTTGAGTACACTAATGAAATAGGAAAAACCTCCTCATTTCAAAGGACTCAGAGAAAACATATTGGATGTCCCTGATGGATTACTTCATGCAAGAGCATCTTCTGTAAAAGTTTCTCCTTCTGATTTTGGTTTTGAGGTTCATTTTTTAATACATTTAGGAATTTCCTATTTTGATATTCAAGAAACGAACATATGAAAAGAGGAAAATCACTCACTCCTTTACTCAATATAATTTTTTAAAGAATTGCTCTATTTTTGATATAAGTTTTATGGGACTTGCAAGAACACTAATAAAATAATTTATCCATAGTAGTATTTTAGATAGCTCCAGCTACAGTTGAAGGACTCTTGACACTTCAGGGGCCACATATCTTGTAGATATGATGGTATTCAGGGGAAAGAAACCTGGGGCAAGAAGGGAAATGATAAATGTCACATAACTACCAAAGGGGTTACCACACTTGCTAATGATCAAGCAACTGATGTCAAACTGTTAGTTCCTTATTTTATAGGTACAGTAGTTGAGAGGGTCTGTTGGCTGAAGACTTAAATAATCACTCTCAGAGTTAAGTTTTCTGGGTTGGGAAAACAACCAGAATATTAAGTAGTAGGAAAATGGTTTGGTCCCTGAGGCAGTAGAATGTTAAAACCACTGTATAAGAGAGATGTTCCAGATGCCCCTAGACTGGCACTCTTAGAAAACCAGCCAGAAGGTTATAGATCATATGTTCCTGGCTCCCAGAGTTTTATAACTCAGCTTACATCATTGGGACACTTTGAAAATTAAGGTCTTAGTCTCATAATCATCAAAATGCCATCTTTTACAAAATTACTAGGAAACAGGCTGATATCACCTGATCCTGAGAGCCCTATACCTTGCTATGAGTCAGTCTTTGTTGCCAAAGCCTGAGATAGTTGATGTTTTCATGCCACATGAAAGCAAGATTCTTGTGAAATTCTTTGTATACTTAGCATTTTATAGTTCAAGGCAGGAACTCATGGCTTTAACATTTGTTTAATCTGTTCCAGCTTTCCTATGAGAGCAAAGATCTTTGCATGTTTGCTGACCTTCACTCACTCATGTATCTACTCAATTGTTGCTTTTAACAAATATTTCTTGCGTGCCCATACATGTAACACATGACAAAAATATACTAGAAGGGGCACCAAAGATTAGGCCTAAGTAGGGTGCTAGCTTTGAGGAGCTCAGGTTTTTATGTGAAGGTAAATAAATTGTACAATTGAGAATATGTCATTTAGGAAAGATATGAACTGAGTATGGAAATGAGGTGAGGTGCTAATACGTCATGGAAGACATTATAGAATTATTCAGGGAGAATGATAAAGGATTCAGATTTTCAAAATGAGCAGGAATTCTGTGGTTTATTTGAGAACAAAGCATGTCAGTCTGATGGTCTGGCAGGTGCAAAGCCTGGAAGACATAAAAAGAGCAATCTTTTCTTTCTATGGTATGTTTAGTCTCTAACTCTTACTTCAAGGCAACACCCATCACCTCTGAGAGTATAATGTCATTTTAGAAAGAGGAATGGCAATAATTTCTAGGGAAGACTGTTTTACTATCTCTTCCAAAAAGACTCAACTCAAAATTTCTCTATAGACCTGAATACTGGATCAGTAAGTCAGTTTTTAAAGTAATCTCTCGTCCTATTATTTATGTTTGAATTTGACTAAAAAAGAAAATATATAATAATTCTCTAACTTTTAAAACAATGTTGAAATGGGCAAATGGTACACTACAATTACCTGTGAGAAATGATCAAATATAAAGTATAAAGGCTTGAAAAATAGGTACTTATTTTAATTCAAACATAGAAGATACTTCTATCATACTCTTTTAACTTATATGCATTCTGCTATTCCTTTATGACTAGAATAAACTGGAGAACATATAGCTATTGGATCAAGAACCCATACTCATGGATTTATGCCATCCATCATATGGTAGAAAAGTCTGAGAACTGCTATTCCACCTGTTATTCTCTGACCTTTCATAAAGTTATAGAGGACATTGGCATGTTTCCCACAGATACGTTGAAAAATCTATATTCTGGTTAATAATTCTAGTATACAAAGCCAAACTAATTTCTATTTGGGAAATCAGAGAGGAATAATAGACTATGCAAAAGTCTTTACCTGGATTAAACAGACCCAATATATTCCTTAAATCATCTTAAGCACTGAATTTTATTACTCAGTATCAGGTCAGGATGACGATTCCTTGAAAACTGTTCCTACCAAAAACACTGGAAGCCATTGATGTAAATGTGGCTATTCATGAAACTTTTTCTAGCATCTCAATTACAAGATCATTTATAAAAACATTATCTCTTACCATTTGGGAGTTGATCAAAATCAAGAACCAATTTTTCTCTGAAATTTCCAAGTTTTGAAAGGGGTCACTTAACTCATTGTATTTGTTAGATTCCCAATTGGCATCTTTTTTCACAAGAACCATTCTTGGGTATCAGCCAAATTTTGACCAATATATGAAATTATATTTTGTCACAAATGAGCAGCAAATAGTTGTAGAAAAATCTTAGCTATCCATCATCAGTAATTATTTTTTCATTCACTCTTGGCTCAGCTAAGTCCTGTTCATCCTTTTCTTTATCAAGAAAGCCCTTCCCAGACTTCCCTGAACTGGACAAATCCCCATTTTATATTTTCTCATAAAATTTTACTTCTTTTTATTTGTCATAGACACAATTTTATATTTTTAAAATTATTATTAAATAATCATTTGGTAGACAATGACCATGTCACCTACTGTTTCCTCAGAAATGAATGACGGAATAAAATGCCACATGGAATATTGAGCAAAGAAGGTCATGGAATTGAGTTTCAAACCTGGCACAGCTTATTGTAATATAAAAACATCTGAAATCAGGAGAACCTGCCAGAATTTTGACCTTGAACATGTAAAAAGTATGATCACTACTATAAAGAGCTGTTTAGAGAGCTGACCAGCTTGTCAGTACAGTAACTGAGGATGCTTTTGTAGACATGGTCAGCCATTGCTGTGCTTCAACTGTAAGTATACATATTGGCACCATTGCTTGATAGTTTCTAGTCATTTTCAGCCTTTGGTTCTCTCAAGAGCTTTGCACAAACCTAAGCTTTTGAGAATATGCTGCAAATTTAAGACAAAAAAATTAGAAAGTACTAGTGCTTCCCAAGCATGGCCTTATATTAGAGTTACCTGAGGAACTGCCAAAAGATACCAGAGCCCAGGAAACGCTTGAAATCAATGCATAAGAATCCCCAAGTTTGAGCCTAGTCACTCAAATATTTTCTCAATCTCTAGGCAATTCTAAAGAATACTCAGCATTTAGAACTACTGGGAAAAAAATAATGTCCACTTTCTCTTCTTGCATTTGGAACGACAGTTTGTCATTCCAATTGAGTAAGAAACTAAAGACACATTTTTCAAAGTTCTACGAAAATTTTAAGCTTAATTTCTTTCAAATACTCATTGTACAAAGCCACCAGGACACAAAGGAATGATATCCACTATGAGAAAGCTGTAGACAAACAAGTTCCATGGGGTAATAGGTGATCAATATTTTAATAAGGTCAGAAAAGAGACAAGCTGAACTGATACAACTATCAGCTCCCAGGCTATGTTTTATGTGGGAGGGCTGCAGGAACACATCTTCTCCTTATTCATCTCTCAGAAAAAGGGATCTTCTGAATTATGAAGATCTATACTAATAAACATGGTCTTCACTACATTGAAGAGGGAATATAAAAGAGATCACAATAAATTGTACTACAAATGGTCAATAGCTTTACATACTTGGGTATATTTCATTAAGATTTTCAATGAGTAATACTGTTACTGAAAGTTTCATTTTTGAAAAAAGACAAATCAATCATTGAATTTTATACACGTGTAAATGGAAAGGTCTTTGAAGGTTGGCTTAATACCCTACCTATTTTCGACCCAAGGTTGAAATCCAATTTTAGCATACATTATAGAATTTTGTCAGTCCTCTAATTGAAATTCTCAAAGCCTCAAAGTGACACCAATTTTTCTATTATCTATTTGTTAAGAGACATTTTAGTAAACTTATAAGTTTTCTTCTCTTTTGACATCATTTCTTCTTCCTAATTCACTTGAAGTCATGCAAAACAAGTCTAAATTCCTCTACCCATCTAAGGGCATTCTCAATTCTTAAGACCGAGCTATCCAGAACTTCCAAGTTGGTTCCATTTGTGTATCTTTCAAAGTAATCTCCTGTAAACCGTCCATGATGTAATAGGTGGAGTACTATTTTTATTTAAGATATATAGCTACCACAGTTTCCATAATTAAAACCCAGGGGTTTATGTGCAAGGTAGAAAATTGCATTTTGTAAAAAAAAAAAAAAAAAAATCCAGAGCATTTGCTGTTCTTTATTTTAATGAAGAAATTATAGTGTTTATCCCTTTTCTATGCCTCAGAATATAGAATATTAACAATTTTTAAATGCTAAATTGGCTAAAGTATCCAACATGTTGCATAACCTGATGAATAACCAAACTCCCACCTCTGTTCCTAAATCAAGCAAAGACCCATTTGGCGAACTAAGTATGATCACGTTTAAATTACTTTCATATGAACTTCACAATTATGTCCCTCTCTCCCTGGAGATAATTAAGGATTTCTAAATAAGATGCTCATAAGCGGTAAAAGAATATTAAACAATCTTTCCCTTTTTGCTAACACAGAATTCATGGTGTGTTAACACACATTTCTTTGGTGTATCAGCTTAAATAAGATTCAGCAGATTAAATAGTAATACTAACATACCAATTCCACAGAGTGAATGTGATTGCAGTACTTTTAAAAAGCCTTGAAACAAAAGTAGAAAAAAATCTTATAACTGGATAAAGGCATAGAGACTTTCTGACACAACATTCTCTACTTATGTCTATTTTATATATTGTATTTCTGCCTACATCCTGTTCTTCATAAAACCCTATTTTGCATGAGAGGATAATCTGAACTCATGTCCCATGCCCCATATTCTAAGAATAGCATTATGACAAAATGATAAATTCTATAATTCCAAACATTTCTAGTCATTATCTAGCATGAAGACAGTGTGAAGTCACAATATTTAATCCCTTCTACCCAATTCTCCTTCTTCACTCAAATAAGATTATGATCTGTACTTCTCACATTCTCATGGGTTTACACTTTTGGTCGAAAACCACATATAATCTTTTTCTGGTGAAGAAAGAGGATGTCTTTTTAATATTCAAGGGACAAGTCATAGAAATTCCCTGAAAATAGCACAGAGAATCTAATTATTACTGACAGAATATACTTCCCACTCCTGTTCGTCAACTTTGTCCACTTCTTTCAATGGCCTCCAGGGATCTTCTCAGCTTTCCCTTAAATCTATTAAATCTACTATTCTGTCTTTTAACAAGACAAATACTTGCTCTGCAAAACCACTTAGGAAGAAAGAAGTACCAAGCATGAGTGACTTCACAAAAAGAAGAGACACCAGCCTCACATTTAGTTTTTAAGCATCCAGACATTGTTTCCCACATTTTGCTATAGTTGAAATGACAGGTTTAATTGTCGAAAGTGGCACTGTGCAATAGAATTGTAAAGTGAGTGATAAAAGTAATTTTAAATTTTCTAGTAGCCATATTAAAAGTATATAAATAAAATTAATTTTAATGATATATTTTATATTGAAAATATTACTGTTTCCACATATATTCAATATAAAATTTATTGTAAGATTTTTTCTTTTGTATTAAGTCTTCTAAGTCCAGTGTACACATTGCAACTGTATTACATCCGATTTGGACTAAGCACATTCCTAGTGCTCAATAGTCGCATATGTATCTGGCAACTGTCATATTGGAAAGCACATTGACAGTACCTCATATTTCTGAATGATGTTTCAGGAAAAAAAATAACATGATGTATTATACATTTCAAATATGAGAAGTTCTACAGCAAGTAAAAACTCTTTGAATTTTGTGTCTTTTACCTGTGTTTTGCATAATACTTAAAAAGAGTTAGAAGTATTAGCCAAAAATATTAGACAGGAATATGTCCATTAGCCCTATAAAACTTACTGCACAAGCATCCAAATCCAGTGAGAAATGAAGCCAGACTGAAAGCACAAGATATAATTTGTTGGCTATAGTCCCTTCTGAATCAAATAAGAACTGTTGATATTCATGAAGCATGCTATGTGATAGTAGTTAAAGAATTAGGCTTGGCGGATCTATCAGTTATGATTTAATTTTCACAGAACAACTTATTTAAAACTGTTTATGAAGTTAAGGTTGGATTCTAAATGTGTGTCTAGACTTAGAATTCTATTTGCTAGTTTTCTTGCTTGTTGCCAATTTGGCCCAAAATTCTTTTAAATTCTCCAGAGTTCCACTATAAGAAATAACTTCAAAACAATGTGATAAATCCAAAGAAAATGGATTCCACATTGAATGTAGAAATACTGAAACAAATGAGTATGTCTTAGCTTAAAAAGCCCTCACTTGTCTGTTTGTTGTACTTTGAGGGCTTGTGTGTTGCTGAAAGTTATGCCACCACATAAACATTGACATTTCTAGGCATCAGTGATGTAAAATGGACTGCTGTGGACCATTTTGAATCTTACAATCATATGGTCTAATATGTTGGGAATAACAATTTAAAGAGTAATGGGGCTGTATTCATCATCAAAAATGACACCTCAATATCTGTCCTGAAGTACAATGCTGTCAGAGATAGAATAATATCCATATGGCTACAATGAAGGCCTGTAAGCATGAGTATTATTTAAATGTACACACCCATCACTAAGGTCACAAAGAAAGGGAAGATTTCTACCAGCTTTTGCAGTCTGAAATTGATCAAACATGCAATCAGAATGTACTGATAATTACTGATGACTGGAATGCAAAAGGGGGAGACAAAGAAGAAGGCTCAGTAGTTGGAAAATATGGCCTTGGTGAAAGAAATGATGCTGGAGATAGCATGAGAGAATTTTATTGGACCAGTGATCTTTTCATTACAAATACACTTTTCCACCAATATAAAAAAGACTATACACATGGAATTCACCAGATGGACCTGAAACAAAATTGACTACATTCATGGAAAGAGATGATAGAAAATATCAATATCAAAAGTCAGAACAAGATGAGGTGCTGACTATGGGTCAGGTCATTAACTGCTCATATGCGGCATCAATCTGAAACTGAAGAAAATTAGAACAAATGTATCAGAGCAAAAGGATGAATTTGAGTATATCCCATCTGAGTTCAGAGAACACATAAAGAATAGATTTGATATATTAGACACTAATGATTGAAGACCAGATGAGTTGTGACATGATATCAAAGACATCATACAGGAAGAAACCAAAAGGTTATTAAAAAGATAAGGGAAACAAAAAAAAAGACAAAACTACATGTCAAAAGAGAATCGGAAATTTTCCTTTGAACATCAATCATCTAAAGTAAAATGAAGACATGATAAGGTTAAAGAACTAAACAGAAGATTTCAAAGAGCAGCTAAGAAGACAAAATCAACTATCTAATGACATCTACAAAGAGCTGGAGATAGAAAACCAATAGGGAAGAATATGGTCTGTTTTTCTCAAGCTTAAGGAATTAAAGAAAAGATTCAAGCCTCAAGTGGGAATAGTGAATGACTCTACAGAGAAAATATTAAACAACACAGAAACATCAAAAGAAGATGAAAGGAACACATACAGTCATTATTGAAAAAAGAATTGATGGTTGACCAACCATTAAAAGAGATTGCACATGACCAGGAACCGATGATACTGAAGAAAGAAGTAGAAGCTTCTCTGGAGGAATTGTCAAAACACATGGCTCCAGGAGTTGATGGAATAGCAATAGAGAGGTTTCAACAAACAGATGCAGCACTGGAGGTGCTAACTTGTTCATGCCAAGAGATTTGTAAAACAGCTATCTGGCCAACTGACTGGAAGAGATCCATATTTGTGTCTGCTCCCTAGATAGGGGATTCACCCGAATGTGGGAATTATTTAACAATACCATTAATACCTCATGCAAGTAAAATTTCACTAAAGAGTATTCAAAAGAGCCTGCAACAGTATATTAACAGGGAACTGCCAGAAAATCAAGCTGGATTCAGAAGACAGTGTGGAACTAGGGACATCATTACTAATATCAGATGTATATTAGCTGAAAGTAGAGAATATCAGAAAGATGTCTATCTATGTTTTTTCACTTGCAAAAGTATTTGAAGGTATGAATCACAACAAATTATGGATAACATTATGAAGAATGGGAATACTAGAGCACTTAATTGTACTCAGGAGGAATCTGTACATGGGCTAGGAGGCAGTCATTCAAACAGAACACAGGAACACTGCCTGGTTTAAAGTCAAGAAATGTGTGCTTCAGGGCTGTATCCTTTCACCATACCACTTCAATCTCTATGTTGAGCAAATAATTCAAGAAATTCAAGAACTTGGACTTTGTGAAGAAGAACATGGCATCAGGATTAGAGGACTACTTATTAACAACCTGTGTTATGCAGATGATATAATTTTACTTGCTGAAGCTCAAGAAGATTTGAAGCATTTACTCATGAGGATCAAAGAACACAGCTTTATAACTGGGTCAGTAAGCAGTTTCATGATAAATGTAGAAAAGACTGAGGTTGTCTAAGATTTTGCTCTGGGCTGGGATTTAGCTCAGTTGGTAGAGCGCTGCGCTGCAGTCTCTGTAGTCCTGAGTTCAATTCCCAGTACTGCAAAACTGGGAGAAGGGCCTGGCAATCCACTCCCAAGGCAATCCCGAAACAGTCAGCCATTGAAAACCCTATGAGGGTCACTATGAGTCGGATAACGACTCGACGGCACCTAACAACAGCAACAACAAGATTTTGCTCTATTTGAGTCTACAATTAACACCCATGGAAGCAGCAGTCAAGAAATCAAAAGACACATTGCATTAGGAAAAACATTTGCAAAAGACCTCTTTAAAATGCTGAAAAGCAAAGATGGCACATTGAAGATGATGGTTTGCCTGACTCATGCTGTGTTATTTCAAATGCATCATATGCTTGTGAAAGCTGGATGTTGAATAAGGGAGACAGGAGAAGAATTGATGCTTTTGAATTATGGTGCTGGAGACAAGTATTGAATATATTATGGACTGCCAAAAGAACGAATAGGCCCATCCTAAAAGTGCAACCAGAGTGCTCCTTGGAAGCAAGGATGGGTAAACTGTGTCTGACATATCTTGAACATGTTGTCAGGAGGAATCATTCCCTGGAAAAGGACATCATATTGGTAAAATTCGCAGGTCAATGACAAAAAAAGATGACCCTCAACTAGATGGATTGACACAGTGGTTGCTACAGTGGGATTAAATATAAAAAGATTGTGTGCCAGGCATAGAATCCGGGAGTGTTCTGTTCTGTTGTACATTCTGTTGTACACTATTGTCGAGTCAATTCAACTCAACAGCACTGACAACAACAATATGCTTTAAAAAACTCCTTATTCTTTGAAAACTTTTGATGTAATAATAATGCTGGGGCAGTATTGAATGCAAACAGAAGAACGAGTCCTTGTGCTCTAGAAATGTAAGCTATAAGGGGAAGAATTTGGCAGAACTAGTCATGCCTAACACTGTGATAATGTAGTGAGAATAGTAAATGTAAATATGTCTAGTATTGTTTTTTTTTTTTACATGGGTAGGAGCATTGAACACAGGGACTTGCACCTGTTTTGCAAACACTTCTATTGGGGTACACCCCACCCCCTTGTTTACTTCTTTTACTATTTGACAGGGTCTTGCTAAATTACATAGGCCGCCTCTAATTTCAAACTTGTGATCCTTCCCCCTTGACCTCCCAAGTCACTGGGACTACAGGTGAGTGCTACCATCCCAGGCTTTTAAAGCCTCTCTAGAACTTAACAAAAACAATAAGAACTTAACTAACTTCCTGGCAAATATCAAGAGCTCCATAAATATCCACTGAATGAAGGAAAGAATTTATGTAAATTCCTAGTGCAGCAAACTAACAGCTCCTACATATGAATTTGCTTTGGGTACAGAAAGATAATTTAAATATGTATTACAAACAGATCATGGTTGTGGTAAACACACATAAACTCAAAACAACAAAAAGTACTTATTCCTCTCAAGCTATCATAAAATATTTACATGCTTTTTTCACTTTTTGATTGCCAGTAAGACAAATTAACTAAAACTTGGTGATTAAAACAAGATACATTTGTTTTTTTACAGCTTTGGAGGTCAGAAGTCTGATACAGGTGTCACTGGCAAAAATTAAGGAGTCAACAAGGCTCCTTCCTGGAGTCCGGTTTTCAGATGCTGCCTAAATTTTTGGACTCATGGCTACCTTTCTCTGTCTTCAAAGCCATCAACACTGTATCTCCTTGACTATTCTCCAGTGACATTTCTCTCTGATCATAGCCAGGAAAAGTTCTCCACTTAAATATTCATGTGATTAGACTGAGCACACTGGGATAATCCTGGATAAATCACTCATCTCAATGTCCGTATTCTTGATCATATCCACAAAGTCCATTTTATGAACGAAGTTATCATGTTTATAGGCTCCAGGGATTAGTGCATAGACAACTACAGACATTTTTGTGGGGTTCATTATCTTTTGCCTACCTCAATGATAAACTGCTTGTGGGGTGTGTGTGTGTGTGTGTGTGTGTGTGTGTGTGTGTGTGTGTTTCATCACTCTGATCATTGTTCCATAGACATATGTGCCTTTGAGCACAGCCAGGAAATGTATTTTACACAAACATACCTCTCTCTTTCCACCAGTCCCCATAATTGACCACAAATAAGAAAGCAAAGAAATTGCACACAAATAACAATTGAAACTAAAATTTAAAATGCTACTTGTTTTCCTCAGCAGCTTCTTACTGCCTTCAGGGGCCCCAATGTCCTGAAAATCAATGTACAATAGAATAATAACTTTAATAATCAATGATAATGTTCAAAATCAATCAATAATTTAAAAGTCAGTAAGCATCACTTCCCCCATGTCTGTCAGTTTGCCGTACTGTGGGGACTTGTATGTTGCTGTAATGCTGAAAGCTATGCTACTGGTATTAGAGATACCAGCAGGATTACCCATGGTGGTCAGGTTTCAGCTGAGCTTCCAGAGTAAGACAACCTAGGGAGTAGGACCCAGCAGCCTACTCCCAAAACAATTAGTCATTGAAAACACTATGAATATGAGAGAAACATTGTCAGATACAGTGCAGGAAAATGAGCATCCACGTTAGAAGGCACTCAAAAGATGACTGGGAAAGAGTTCCTCTTCAGAGTACAGTGTACCTCCATGGTGGGAACGGAGTAAAGCCCTAGGGACTTCCATTTGCTGATATAGCACAACTCAAAATAAGGAGGAATAACTGTAAGCATGCATTAATAATTGGAACATGGGATGTATGTACTATGAACCTAGGAAAATTAGAAATCATCAAAAAGGAAATGGAGTACATAAACATCGACATTCTAGGCATTAGTGAGCTGAAACGGATTGGCATGGGCCATTTTGAATCAGCTAATAATATGGTCTACCATGCTGGGAATGACAAAGAGAAATTCATCATTAAAAAAGACATCTCAAGATCTGTCCTGAAGTACAATGCTGTGAGGTATAGAATAATATCCATGTGGCTACAAGGAAGGCCAATTATTATGCTATTATTCAAAATTTATGCACCTAGCACTAAGCCTACAAATGAAGATAGGGAAGATTTTCACCAGTTCCTGCAATCTGAAATAGATTGAATATGCAATCAGGATGTACTGATAATTACTGGTGACTGGAATGCAAAACTTAGACATAAAGAAAGCTCACTGTTTGGAAAATGTGGCCTTGGTGACAGAAACTATGCTGGAGATCACATAAGAGAATTTTGTCAAACCAATGAACTTCTCACTGAAAATGCATTTTTTACCAACATAAACAATGACTACACACATAGAATTCACCAGATGGAAAATAAAGAAACCAAACTAACTACATTTGTGGAAAGAAATGGTGGAAAAGCTCAATATCAAAAGTCAGAACAAAACCAGGTACTGATTTTGGATGAGACCATCAAATGCTCATTTGCAGGTTCAAACTGAAAATGAAAATTAGAAAAAGTATATGAGAACCAAGGGGTGACCTTGAGTAGATCCTGAGTTTAGAGATCACCTCAAGAACAGGTTTGATGCATTAGACACTAATGATAGAATATCACAGGAGTTGTGGCATGACATCAAAGACATCATTCATAAAGAAAGCAAAAGGTTATTAAAAAGACAGGAAAAAAAAACAAGATAAGACCAAATTACATGCCAAAAGAGACTCTGAAACTTGTCCTTAAGCATCAAGCAGCTAAAGTAAAAGGAAGACATGATGAAGTTAAGGCACTAATCAGATTTCAAAGGGCAGCTCGAGAAGACAGAATCAAATACTATAATGACATTTACAAAGAGCTGGAGATAGGAAACCAAAAGGGAAGAATGTGCTGTGGTTTTATCAAGCTTGGAACTGAAGAAAAATTAAAGCCTCAAGTGGCAATAGTGAAGGATTCTACAAGGAAAATATTAAATGATGCAGGAAACATCAAAAGAAGATGGAAGGAATACAGAGAATCATTCTACCAAAAAGAATTGGTGGATGACCAACCATTTCACGTTTCAAGAGGTTGCACGTGGTCAGGAACCAGTGGTACTGAAGGAAGAAGTGGAAGCTGCCTTGAAGGAATTGGCAAAACACAATTAAAGATGAAGATGTGCCTAATTCATTCCATAGTATTTTCAGTAGTATTTTATGGTTATGAAACCTGGACATTGAATAGGGAAGATAAAAGAAGAAGTGATGCTATTGAGTTATTGTACTGGAGACATATATTGAATATACCGTGGCCTGTCAAAAGAATTAACAGATCTGTTCTAGAAAAAAATGTAACCAGAATGCTCCTTGGAAGCAAAGGAGGCTAGACTGCCTCTTTTATATTTTGTGCATGTAGTAAGGAAGGACCAGTCCCTGGAGAAGAACATCATGTTTGGGAGAGTGGCAGGTCAATGAAAGAAAGAAAGTCTCTCAACTAGATTAATTGACACAGTGTCTGCTACAATGGGCTTAATATTAAAAAAACATGTGCTTGGTCCAGAATCAGGAAGTGTTTTTGTTTGGATGTACATAGGTTCACTATGAGTTGGATTTGACTCAAAGGTACCTAACAAGAACACCACCCACCACCACCACCAACAACAACATCACTTACATACTCAACTGCAAAATATATGTAACTAATAAGGCTGCATCAATCACATGCAGAATATAAATTAAATCCACTCTTAGCCCTATTATTTGGTCTTAGGGGTAGCTAGAAATAGGTACACTTATTGTTTACAAAAAAAAGAGTAGCTTTATTGGATATAAATGCAAACAGTGTTGAGCAATGAAATATTTATGTGGACAAAATATACAGCCACAATCTCCCTGTCTACCTCAATCTAACATCTCACAAATCAACATAACTTACATAAATTTTTCAGGGTTTACTGTTTCATTTTATATCTCAAAATTTTACCTACTGTCAACATTCAGACTTCTAACATATCACTTCATGTGCAAAAGTATTGTTTAAAATGTTAAAATATTTGGTTCCGTAAACATTTAGTACTGAGAAATAGGGTGAAAGCACCTACGTAAATCCCAATCCAGTTAAAGAAGGTGTTGCTATAGAGGGAAAGAGTGGGAAGAATTTAAAAATAGCTTTTTATTCCTGACCTAGAGCACTAACCACAGTCATTTGTTCCTATGTATACATTATTTCAGCAGAGTATTGGAAAAAGCAGAAAATCAGTTGCTTCTTAAGGTGCTTCCACCCACTACTGTTGGAGAGTTGCCTCCTCATAGTAGAGTTGATCTTAATCATGGGAATGGAGTAAAGCCTCTGTGACCTCCTCTTACTGATGTGCCATGACTCTAAATGAAAAGAAACACAATCACTGCAGCATGGACTCAAATATTAAAAAACTCATGTGTGTGGCACAATATTGGGTAGTGTTTCATTCTGTTATACACAGGGTTATTATGAGCTGGATCTGACTTGACAGCACCTAACAATGATGATGACAAGGTAAGACTAATAATATTAACCATAAATCAGGCACCCAACTGGCTAGTAATCCTTAATCTGTTTGCTATCCTTACAACTCTACATGTTAGATATTGCTAGCCAAAAGACAACTGAGGCCCAGAAAAGTTAAGTAAATGCTAGACAACAGTTAATTATCTGATAAGTTATAGAAGAATGCCCTTTATAATGGAAAACCAGCCTCTAATTCAGCACTTTGAGCTTCTACATGTCTATGAAACACCTCCTTCAAATACAGAAACTTTAAAAACTGCCTAAATCACCCAGTGGTTAAGTTATTCAGGTTAATTTCATCTAATAAAAAACTTTATTACTTCTTAATTCCTGTACTATAATCTCCTTTTAAAATCTAAATGATAAAATCAAACCTTTAATATTATCAGTGCTCATCTAAATCATTTGTGCTCCTCAGAACTTAGCTCAATTAATATCATCTTTATGAGGGAAACTACAACAACACTAGTCTAAATCGATTTCTAGTCTCTCAAATGCTAAGGCAGTTTTTTTCAGTAACATACTATAGACAGATGTAATGGAAATGACTAATGAGGACATAACAGGATGAGATATGGGAAATAGTACAGCTAGAGAAGGAGCCTGAAGATGAACAACAACTCCCAAGCACAGTGGCGCACACCGTTAATCCCAGAGACTCCAGAGGTGGAGACAGAAGGATTTTGAGTTCAAGGCCAGAGGCAACATGTATAACACAGTGAGACCCTGACTCAAGATAAAAAATTTAAAAATGGGCTGGGGATGCAGCTCAGTGATAGAGCACTCATAAGTATGTACATGGCCCTGGGTTCAACCCTTAAGTACCACACACACACACACACACACACACACACACACAAAGGAACCATGACAGGAGAGGCAGCTGAGAGGCACCTATGGAACCTGAATGTTTGCATCACATGCATCAGACCCATGTAGGATAATAAAGTTAAAAGAAGGTGCATATGAGAAACACATCATTCAAGGTTGGCCCATGGCAGAAGGGAGAATAAAGCATCAATCTATGTTACAAGTCCATAACGACCTATGGGAAAATAACAGAAACCAAAGTATAAGAAAAATGAAATCACCAGTAGGCAAATGAGATGAAGCCAACGTAGAATCATACATGAGATCTACCTTCCTAACAACTGCTTAAAAGTGTACAGTGTGGTATTGTTAATTAAAGGCATTATGTTGAACACTAAATCTGTAGAACTTATTTTAAAAGGGGGGTATGTACAAAAAAACATTTGTAGGCAATGAGTATGTTTATGACCTTGATTACAGGGATAGTTCCATGGGTGTATGCACATGCCCAGACTCATTAAATTGTATTAAGTAAGTATGTGCATTTATTCGGTATTCCAATTAGACCTGAAAAAGGCTGTTTTTAAAAGAACCAACAAATAACTGAATGTATGTTCCTGTCAAATTGAATTTATTAGGTCTTGGCATTTGTTGTTGTTGTTGTTGTTAGGTGCCATCGAGTCGGTATCCGACTCATAGTAACACTCTGTACAACAGGGGAAACACTATTGTCAGTGCTTCTCTGCTTTTCATAGGGTTTTCAATGGCAGATTGATTTTTTGGGAGGGGGTTGCCAGGTCCTTTTCCCAAGCCTACAGCTTCTGGTGTTCCCAGGTGGTCTCCCATCCAGGTACTAACCAGGCCCGACCCTGCTTAGCTTCCGAGATCTGACAAGATCGGACGCCACAGGGCTACCGCTGCAGGCCAGGTCTTGGCATACAAGTTCTTATTCAAACATATTATAAACTAGTAAATCATGACCACTTTTGCCATTTTTTAATGAGAACACACACACACATACACACAAAAAAAAACCAAAAACCAGGAACATGAGGGAAATATAAGGCCACAGGCTTCCAAATAATCTCAAGAGTTCAAACCTTAGATTCAATACCACTTTTTACCTGAAGAGACAAAAGATCTGAATGTTTGAAAATGTGGGCCCTTGAGTAGATAATCTCTACCTGGATATAGGGTAGCCAACTGTTGTATTGCCAAGATTGCCATGGTTTTAGCATTGAAAACCCCCAGGGAATTCCTCAGTCTTAGGCAAACCAGGCTGGTTGGTCACAGTACCTGGGCTGAATCCTAGTTTTAAAATTCACCCACAATGTGACCTTCGCTAGGTTACTTTGCCTATATGTATCTCAGTTTACTTATGTGTAAGATGCTTATAATTATAACTGTATAAACATTAGCTAGGTTATTCTGAGGAATAATAATTAATATACATATACATAAAGCTCCTAAAGCTATGTCTTGTTGTTTTTAGGTGCTGTCAAGTTGGGTCCCACTCATAGTGATCCTACATACAATAGAAAGAACACTCCCTGATTCTGTGCAAGACACATGATCTTTTGTATGTTTAAGGCAATTGTTGCAGACACCGTGTCAATCCATCTAGTTGGTGGCCTTCCATTTTATTGACCTGCCACACTCCCAACCATGATGTCCTTTTCCAGGGATTGGTCCCACCTGACTACCTGTCCAAAATACATAAGATGCAGTCTAGCCATCCTTGCTTCCAAGGACCACTATGATTGCACTGCTTCTAGGACAGGTCTGTTGATTCTTTTTGCAGTCCATGGTATATTCAATATTCACCTCCAGCATCATAATCCAAAAGCATCCATTCTTCTCCTGTCTTCCTTATTCAATGTCCAGCTTTCACAAGCATATGATACAAATGAAAATACCATGGCACAAGTCAGGTGCAGCTTCATCTTCAATATGACATCTTTATTTTTCAACACTTTAAAGAGGCCTTTTGCAACAGATTTTCCCAATGCAATATGTCCTTTGATTTCTTGACTGCTGCTTCCATGGGTCTTGATTGTAGAACCAAGTAAAGCAGAATCTTGAACTTCTATCTTTTCTCCATTTATCATGAAGTTGCATGCTGACCAAGTTGTAAGGATTTTTATTGTCTTAATGTTTAGGTGCAATTCACACTGAAGGCTATGTCCTGTGATCTTCATCAGTAAATGTTTCAAATCCTGTTCACTTTCAGCAAGCAGAGTTTTGTCATCTGCATAATGCAGGTTGTTAATGAGTCTTCCTCCAATCCTCAAACTGTAATTTTCTTCATAAAGTCCACCTTCTTGGATTATTTGCTCAGCATAGAGATTAAAGAAGTATGGTGAAAGAATACAGCCCTGATGCACACCTTTCCTGACTTTAAGTCAGGCTTGTTCTGTTTGAATGACTGCCTCCTGGTCCATGTCCAGATCCCTCATGAGGACAATTAAGTGCTCTGATATTTCTATTTTTCGCAGTGTAACTCATAATTTGTTATGATACACCCAATCAAATGCCTTTGTATAATCAATGAAACATACATAGACATCTTTCTGGTATTCGCTGCCTTTGACTAATCTCCATCTGACATCAGCAATGATGTCCTTGGTTCCATGTCCTCTTCTGAATCTGGCTTGATTTTCTGGAAGTTCCCTGTTTATACACTGCTGCAGTCACTTTTGAATAATCTTTAGAAAAATTTTACTTGTGTATGACATTAATGATATTGTTCTATAATTTATACATTTGGTTGGATCTCCTTTTTGGGAATAGGCACAAATATGGATCTCTTCCAGTCCATTGGCAAGGTAGCTGTTTACCAAATCTCTTGTTGTTGTTGTTAGGTGCCGTCGAGTCGAGTCCGACTCATAGCGACCCTATGTACAGCAGATCGAAACACTTGCTGATTCTGTGCCAAGCAAACGATCTTTTTTATGTTTAAGCCCATTGTTGCAGATACTGTGTCAATCCATCTGGTGGAGGGTTTTCCTCTTTTGCGTTGACCTGCCACTCTTCCAAACATGATGTCCTTCTCCAGGGATTGTTCTCTCCTGACTACATGTCCGAAATATGTAAGACGCAGTCTGGCCATTTTTGCTTCCAAGGAGCACTCTGGTTGTACTTCTTCTAGGACAGACTTGTTGGTTCTTTTGGCAGTCCATGGTATATTCAATAGACGTCTCCAGCACCACAATTCAAAAGCATCAATTCTTTTTCTGTCTCTCTTGTTCAATGTCCAGCTTTCACAACCATATGATGCCACTGAAAATACCATGGCATGAGTCAGACGC
>VMDO01004974.1:0-25368 GCA_007922755.1 Pedetes capensis | reverse complement strand
GGATTTAGCTCAGTTGGGAGAGCACTGCGCTGCAGTCTCTTAGGTCCCGAGTTCAATTCCCAGCACCGCAAAAATGGGAGAAGGACCTTGGCAATCCACTCCCAAGGCAACCCCGAAACAGTGAGCCATTGAAAACCCTGGGAGGGTCACTATGAGAAATCTCTTAGCACAAACAAATTAGCACTTCCATGCTGCATCTGTTTGTTGAAACATCTCTATTTGTAATCCATCAATTCCTGGAGCCTTGGGTTTCACCAATTCTTTCAAGGCAAGTTTCACTTCTTCTTTCAATACCATTGGTTCCTGATCATATGCAACCTCTTGAATGGTTTGCCATTCACCAATTTTTTTTTAGCATAATGACTCTATGCATTCCTTCCATCTTCTTTTGATGTGTCTTGCATCATTTGATATTTTCCCTATAGAATCCTTCACTGTTGCTACTCCAGGCTTGAATGTTTTCTTCAATTCTTTAAGCTTGAGATAAACAGAACATATCCTTTTCTATTGGTTTTCTATCTCCAGCTCTTTCCACATGTCATTGTAATAACTGATTTTGTTTTCTCAAACCGCCCTTTGAAACCTTGTTTAGTTTTTTAATTTCTTCATGTCTTCCTTAGAGTTCACCTGCTTAACATTCAAGGACAAGCTTCAGAGTCTTTTTTGACATATAATTTGGTCTTTTCTCTTTTTTTCCTGTCTTTTTAATAACCTTTTGATTTCCTCATGAATGATGTCTATGATGGCATGCTATAACTCATCTGGTCTTTGATCATTAGTGTCTAATACATCAAATCTGTTCTTGAGGTAGTTTCTGAACACTGGTGGATGTTCTCAAGGTCATACCTTGGCTCTTGTACATCTGTTCTAATTTTCTTCATTTTCAGTTTGAACCTGCATATGAGCCCTTAATGGTCTGATCCACAGTCAGCACCTAGATAAAGAAATATCAACTACTTGAACATCTGCTTAGACATTTGTTGAAAGCAGAATAAATCCAGGCCATACTCTGTGTAGCATATTTAGCAGTAAATATATTATCTTCCTACTCAGTAGAAACTAAAATGGCCTCAGAGTAATACACTTTTTAGATTCCAGTATCCCAATGGCACCTCATTGGCTCTAATGCCTAAGAAATACTGAATACACTTCTTGTGCACACAGGGAGGAAATGTGTAGTTCTGAATGTGAAATGAGAAAGCTGTCCTTCAAAATGCCTCCTAGATGCTCAGAGGAACCCTGGATCATATTTAGTCCACCTTGGAGAACTGCTTAGTATCATGGGGCTTAGAAAGCACCTTCTAATTTGATAAATTTGAAGCACAGTTACAAGTTACCAGACTTACTCAAGCTATCTCTATCCTTTGTACATTCATTCCTCCCTAAATACCCCACACTTCTAAACAGACTCTAAAAGGATTTCACAGTTCTGGGCAAGAGCTGTGGCTTAGGGATATATATGTGAAAGCAAATTCAGTTAAAGGAACAGAAGAAGGAGAGAAGAAAGCCAGAAAAAAGCAATGATCTCTGAACATAGGGAGGCAAAGAACGAGTTGCAGGCTCTCTAGCATAACCTGGACTGAGTACTTTCAGTCCTCTAGGCCCCTATTCTCTCATTTGTTTGAATGGATTTCATGGAATCCTTAGGGTTTCCTTAAGACTTGTAATTATAGGCATTGTCTCAAAACTCCTTAACAACAAAGATTCAGCATGTAAAATATGAACAAACTGAAAATCTGTAAGTATTTCTTCCTTTCTTTACAAATTTTTAAAGAATAACAGGTAATTTAGGGCCATGCATACATTTGAAAATTAGCTTTTCAATTTCATGGGTATTTCAGATGGAAAAATAAATAAATATATCCACAAGAAAACTTACTTGCAATAGTAATAATAACATGATGCCAGTTTTGTTCTCCAGAAATCAGACTCTGAGAAGGAGTTTGGCATGCAGGGTGTTCATGAAGGAATGTTTATTGTGTTCAACATGTAGAATGGAGGGGAAGGAAATGAGATTGGCATTAGGAGAAATTAAGCTATAGTGAAAGTCCTATCACTACCTTTGTCAGCCCTATAGGACATCAGAGTTGTTCCACATTGGACCAAGATGGCTGGACCTTTATACCCTCACTTCCATCCGCCATGAAACTGGGCTGCTCTGGGAATGTCATGATCTTGGACAAAGAGGCAGGAGCCACGGCAAGTATTTCCTTGAAAAGGTATCCAAATGGCACATCACTTTGTCTACTGGAGTATAAGAATGATATTTATCAATAGGTAAATATTTCTAGAAAATATATCAAACTTTATAGAAATATTAACTTTCTTATTCTATTCATGGCATACAGAGGTGCTTAAAATATTACTTTGATAACCTATCCAAATTAGCAAATGCCTGAATAATATCAAACCTGTTAGATCTTTCTGAAGGTCTTTTGACCTTCAAAATTTAATAGCACATAGTAACATTTTAATGATATTTTATGCATTTTGCAAATTATCATCCAATTGTACATTTATATGTATATAATAAATACTTCCTACCTTAATCTACAGACTTAAAACAAAAGTGAGTCATTCTCCTTTTTTGAGGGAGAAACCAAGGACAGACAAAATACTTCTCTATTCTTTTTCTCTTTATGCTGAAGTGCTAAAATGAGTGATTTATATTTCTAGATTCATTTGCTATTTTCCCTCAATCAGAATTGTTCACTCCATAGAACAGGGTTTAAATTTGGTTCTTTCATACATTAACCCAATAATTTTGATACAGGTATTATTTTCTCTATTTTAAAGTTAGGTCAAGTGAGTTGTCACAAATTCTAAGACTCACAATGAAATGCATAATCTAGCACAAACTTCAATGTTTTTCTTATTGTTTTCTTTCAAATTTAATTTTGAAGAAAAACTTCAGGATCTAAAAAAGTAGTTCCAAAAGCAGAAAAGATAGGATATGCCTAGATTAGAAGAAAAATTAACTTTCACAATAGAAGAGTCATCATTTTGTACCCACCATCACTTTGTACCCACCAAAGTTGTAGTACTGTTTTCCACATTTCTTTTGTGAATTGTCAGTATCTCATTTGTCTGACCCACGGTCAAGGCTATTTTTTTTTTCTCAATGCAGGACTCATGCACCATGTCTTCTATTCCCATTGATGGTACCTCTTCCTCCCATTGCTTTTCCACTCCTCAGTTTTCGGTTGGTCCTTTGTGTGACCATGACTGGAGCAGCTCTGGTTTCTATAGCAACAGTGATGCTCAGCTTACAGATGGCCAACATTACAGACTAACAAAGCCATGAAGGATAGCCTCTCTTTCATCATTTTTCCTCAGTGAGGTGAGAGAGGAAAACCTGAAGAGATCTTTTTATAACAAAGGGCTGTCTCAGTATAGAATAAATGTTAAGTGTTTTTCAGCCCTGTTGAGTTCATATTCTATATAATCTAAAGATACAGCTTTTAAAGTAGAGCATGGCTTCATCGTTTAAGATCAGTGCTCTTCCCAGAGTATATAGGGCATTATGAACCTCATATATTACTAGGAAAACTTAAGTAAAATATTTTACATGGTATGTGTGTGGATGTATATAAAATTGCTAAATATAAATTGAGAAATCACCACAGCCTATCATACCTTTTCAGTATTCACTATGTTCTCACAGAATCAAGCAAAGAATCCACCCCTTTGTCTCACAGTTTTTCCAAATTCTCTTTGCACTAAATGATGTCACTAATACCATGGTTACAGCAATGCTGCATAGAGCCTCAGTCCTGCCACTGCCCACTGATACAATAGATCATTTGAGCAGCTGAGTCATTAACAAACAATAGATGTTTTCTACTGATATTGTTTTAAATACACACTAACAATTGAACATAGGAGCTGTGAAAATAAATTTTAAAGGTTTTCAGTTAAGCAAAAACTTATACCTATATTATTTCATTCTTTCAGGTAATATCAATTTCATAAGTCTGCATGATAAATTTCTTTTTTTTTACTCTTGCAGTACTCGGGGGTTGAACTCAGGGCTTTGTACTAGGTAAGCACTCCACCACTGAGCTGCATCCTCAGCCTCTTTTGTATTATTTTGAGACAGGGTCTTTCTAAATTACTCAGACTGCCTCTGGCTTTAAACTCATGATCCTCCTGCCTCAGATTCCAGAGTATCTGGGATTACTGGAATGCACCACTGTGCTCACGTCTTACTTCTTTTTGTAGGGTTTTGACACTATTTTTCTTTTTTGCTGAACATCAATGTGGGAACTGTAAATAATTTTTTTCACCTCTAAGGCAAAAAGTAACTTTGTTCATTTTATATTTCTACAAAAGAGAAAAACATTTTTAGGAGGTTCACAATGGTGGAATACCAAAGTCCAAAGAAATGTCAAGATCACGTTCCTCCCATCACTGGTCTCCACACCCATCTTGCTGTCTTCCATAGTTATACTTTCAGGACAACTCATGCTACACTGCAATGAGCATTAGCAAGTCTTATACTTTCACAATCCTGCTCCATCCCTTGAAAGATTGATTAGGAATGCCATGCTTTTATCACCCAGTTTTATTCTGTGGGACATTCTGAGCAAGTATTTGTGGTATTAAAGCCATACTACTTATGTTTTATAGTGTGTTACCTGACCATACTAACAGGGATGCCAAGCCCCAACACCCACATGCATCTTCTAGGCATTAGAAGTACGTGAACTGCATGAGGTTAAATGAACTGATGGTAACATTCAGAGATTATAGTTTTGTATTCACAAGAACTGAAATAAATTTCAGATGAGGTTATTTAGAGCAATACCCCAATTACACATATGAGGAGACTGAGGCAAAGAGTGAAGTGACTTTTTGTGATATGGCTTCAGGTTCACAGCAGATTTTAGAGTAGAATCTAGTCTCCTTATTCTAGGTTTTAACTCTTTCTACTCTCAACAAGTAATGAATACTAAAAAATTAATTCAAATATAAGATATGGAAGGTGTATTAAAAGCTCTATAGTTCAGAGGACCAAATGATTACTGTAGCAATTAACTCACAGATCAAGAAATACTTAGAGCTAATCCACTGGGAGTTTTCTCCCCTCCTCCCCGCAGAGGAACTTAAAAATGGAGGAGTCCTCACTTCCTCCTTCATTTAATCCACTGCTGATATACTGATATGTTAACAGCGGTCGGTCGTCTTGTGCGTCCTCTGGCATATCAGGTGAAAAAGTGATCTCAAGGAGCCTCTTATCCAAAAATAGTTCGATATTTTCAATGAAGAGTACTGGACTGTGAATCAGAGTCGCCACTGCTTCATGCCTATGTGTTCCTGAACAAGTCTACTATTTGCTCAGCTCCCACAAGTACAAAATAATGGAGCCCAGATAATCGTATTACTCCTTTTATTACTAAACATCCACGGGCTCCAAGGTTTATTTTTCCTTAACTAGTTCTTTAGTAGCATAAATCATATGTAACATGGCAGTTATACCTTCCAAAGAATTATTAAAAAGCATATGGAATACACATGAATATTGTTCTACTCTCTCAAATCAAATAATGTCTGCTCAAGATTCTTCATCACTATCTCCAAGTCATAAGAGGATATAACCATGGGAGCCTGTCTTATTGACTGCAGAAAAGATTATTCATTGCTATGTAGGAGGATAGTGGAGTTGATTGCTCCTTAGCTGTCAGGAAACGGCTCATCTAGAAGACTTAGAGTATGGGGGTGACTCAAAAGGAAAAGTTTACTCATAAATACAAGTGATGCTTAGATGGTAGAAGTTTAGTGATCAAAAGCCAATGGAAGTGATGATAGTAGTCACCTAAACCTTGTGTTCAGAGGATGGTGCACGAGGCACAGCAATAAGAGAACAGTGAGCTCTCTGCCTGAATTAAGGAACAAGTTGCCAGGATGTAACAAATACATGAGGATACTGGAAGCAAGTCTGAAAATAATGGCAATGGTCTGCCAAGGACAACGCTACGCACGATTGAAAGAATAGAATTTATGTGCACACCCTGTGGAAATGACTTTTCTCTCACTGCAGAGCCCATTAGCCCTGTTCACACCCACAGGTGGCCATCACCAATATTAACAAGATCATAAATGTTAAGTAAACAAGCACTACTTCCCTTAGCAGGACAGGACAGCTAATGTTGCTGTGGAATGTATTTAACTGACATTTAAAATCTCTCTGTTCAAAGGATTTCAACTTACACCACCAAGCAAAGTGAGAGAGGCTAAAGTTTTAGCATATATTCATGTTCAGTGACAGTCCAAGGTAACAAGAGGAAGGTGATTTGCTCAATCATCTTCAGCACCCATCTATAGACTTGAAGGTATGGGTTTAGGGCATGAAAAACTTATACAAGTTTCTAGCTCCTCTACAAAATTTAATTTAATTCAGTTCAACATTTATTGGGCATCACAAAGTATCTCAGAACTTCCATATGGAAGACAGTTTGAGAAATACTTGGTGTGAGCTCAGCATACTTGGCACAGTAGCTAAGAATAGAGTTTGGAAATCTGAGTGAACCCATTGAACAGGGACTTTTAGGGTAATCTGGGGAAAACTATTTCCTTCTCTTTGGATGACAATAATAACAAGCCCCTATTGATTATTTTAGCCTGCAGCCATCCCATTGTGGAGTCTGATCCCTTCAGATCTGGGAAGCTAAGCAAGGTCAGGTCTACTTAGTACTTGGATGGGGGACCACCTGGAAACACCGGGTGCTGTAGGCTTGGGAGAAGGACCAGGCAACCCATTCCCAAAACAACAACAATAACAAAAAGCAATCAGTCATTGAAAATCATATGAATAGCAGAGAAGCACCTGCACTGTACGTAGGGTCACTATGAGTCAGACACTGACTTGACAGCACCAAACAACAACAACTGATTATTTAAAGTGCCAGGTACTGTTTCTAACATTTTTTACTACATTACCATCTAGAACCTACTCAACACCCTAATAAGAGAGGTGTAATTACTATCCCACTTAACAGATGAGCAACTGAGGCACAAAAAGAGTAAGTACAACCAGCAAAGCCTGGATTCCAATTCAACCAAGTTCCAGTGTCCATGCACTTGATCCTCATGCTGTGCTGTCTCTCAAAGGAGAAATAAAGAGATTCGTCAATGGCATATTTCACCAAACCTTGACACTTTTCTCACTGCAATGACTGGTTGTCTCAAATATATGAAAAAAACTCATGGAAATTAATACTATAAGGCTAATATTTGCTACAGGAGAAGGATGTGGCAAGCCACTCCTGAAGCAATCCTGAAACAATCAGCCATTGAAAACTCTATGAGGGTCACTATGAGTCACACACAACTTGATGGCACCTACCAACAACAACATTTGCTAGCCTACAGTTATACCACCCTGGCATCCTATCTCGTCAGATCTCAGAAGCTAAGCAGGGTCAGGCCTGGTTAGAACTTGGATGGGAGACCTCCTGGGAATGCTGGGTGTTGTAGACTTAGGAGAAGGACCTGGCAACCCACTCTTGAAACAATCAAACCCTGTGAATAGTAGAGAAGCACTGACAATAGTCCCAGGCATGGCACATGTCGGAGAGGGTTTCACCTGTTGTACATAGGGTCACTATAGAGCCAGACCTGATTTAATGGCACCTAACAACAACAAATGTTTGCTATTATCTTAAACAATTTACAAAATTTTGTTTATTCTTACTTTTGCTAACTAGTGTCTGTTAATATACCTCAAATTAGGTAAAAACCTAAGTAAACTTCAAAGAAGTTTATCTGCATTGACTCATTACAGAGTTCAAGTGTTTTGGTTCTTACCAAGTCCACTGTATCAGAGCATTAGGGGGAGAGTGTACTCAGCAAAGTACAAAAAGAATAAATACTACAGGGGGGATAGTGTTCTTATGTGAAATAGTTACAAATATTTTCCTCATTGAATTGCCTCCTTCACTCTTATTATTAATAATTATATGTATTATCCTACTCTTATAGCTCCAAATGATATAATTCTTTATTATTCCAAATCTTTTTGATAAAAAAATTAAAAATACTTCATGCAGATAAAGAATAAGTCCATATCTGTGAGGACAATCCACCAGACATGATTGCTCAGTTTATCACCAAGAACAAAGGGTTCTGAGATGTAGCATTCTTTCTCCTAATTCTCTTTGAACTCTGATTACATCTTACTTCTGTCATATTTCTTCATGTTCAGAGATATTAGAACACGCACAGACAGTTTTGAGATGTGACTCCAGAGAAATTGAGATGGTGAAACATTCAGTTTGTGCTTAATGAGATATCTTTCTTTTTCTGGATTTTTGCGAGGTTTATGGGTTTTGTCATTTTAAAAAATGCATAACCTGATAATTTCTTTGCTTATTTCAAATAAATATTTGTTTTCATGCCTAATTTTCAATTGACAATCTCACCCTTTTCCTAAATTGTATTATTTTTCATGCCTCACAAAATCTGGATTTGTTCCTGCTGCTCAGTGTAAACATTTACAATTCCCATGACATATATGACTCACTAAATACGCCTCTGAACTGAGTCCTATTCCATCTCTACCAGTCAAAGTCTTCAGCATA
The DNA here is from genome assembly GCA_007922755.1 of Pedetes capensis. Lineage (NCBI taxonomy): Eukaryota > Metazoa > Chordata > Mammalia > Rodentia > Pedetidae > Pedetes > Pedetes capensis. The sequence continues at coordinate 16,789 of VMDO01004974.1, read as the reverse complement.
TCCAACTCTGACCATTTGTGGTTACCTCCTATTTGGTTTCCCTGTCTCCAGTGTGGCCTCTTTCAAAAGTCTCCTCTTCACTGTTGCTAGAACATAATTTAGGTAAAATAAACATACTAGAAACACTCCACCATAGATAAAATCAAGGCTAGGTCCCAAGCATAGCCTCATTTGTGATCTAGTTCTCACCCTACAACTTGCTCTCCTTCTAGCTCCCTCACCTCTATGCCCCACATTATTTGACTGTATATAGTCCCTAGAACACATTATCTATTTCCATGTCTTTTGTCCCACTACCTATCATGCTTATTCCCAATCTCTTTGTCAGACTCTCATTCATTCTTCAAGATTCATTTTTTAAGAACTTGTCCTTGATCAGAGCTTGTATGTATCCCTCCAGCAACAATTTGTACAAGTTACATCTTTATACCTCTGTTCCCTATATTAGCATGAACATCTTGGGGACTAAGCCGGTGTCTTAGCCATCTCAGTGTGTGGAACACTAAAAGAGCACCTTCCATAGAGTGAGTAGGTACCACAGCAATGCTTCATGAACTTCTAGCTACATTCTAGATTAAAATTAGGAGATACATGTCAGGAAAATATTTTGGCAGGAGTAATTGGTAATACAGGAGAAGGATGTGGCAATCCACTCCTGAAGCAATCCTGAAACAATCAGTCACTGAAAACCCTAAGAGGGTTGTTATGAGTCAGTCATGACTCAATGACACCTAGCAATCACAACAACTGATAATAAGAATCATTTCAGTAAAGCATGCTAGAAGGAGATATTTGAGAGAATCTCAGTGACTATGATCATAGTCTTTAACTTTGAGTTAAGAATACCTTCTTTTTGGGATTCAGCACCACCTCTGGAGAGCTATTGGAATTAGATTAGGCTTCAAAACAGTGGAAATGGACATTTGGTAATCTAGTACTACTTTGAAATTCTGCATCAAAGGGAGAGAGCCAAAGGAGAAAAAGTCAGTGTGGACAGATGAGTCCCTATTAGCTCTGTTGCAGGACAAAGAACATACAATTAGCAGAAGCTTCACCTGCACCATGTGGCTGAAATGTTGGTGGGTCAAACACATATATTGGTTGCTTATTTCACTCCAGTCATGTGGGACTAAAACATATTATAGCATTATTATAAAAAATTGGATAATTTAAGTTTTGTCTTTTAAAGATAATACCATTCATTACTTGAGTTTATGTTTCATAAAATTGCATCAATCCCAGGTAATAGAATAATTCAATAACTGACATTTATAGCAATGCCTGTAGATTCTAAGAAATGTAAATTTTTACTCAGGAAATGTTCACATAAGGGAGAGTTGTACAGAATTTTTTAGAGAAGTCTTTGTTCAAAATTCTAAAAATAAAAGCTTTCCCTCAGAGTTAAAGTTCAGTGTTAGCTATATATAGTTTTTCATTTAGATTTCATGAAATATAAAAGACATGTAATGAGACGTTCCAAAATGTCTGAGTTTTCACTATATTGATTTTCTAAAATTCCTCTGCTTACTGTGAGTTCAGAAATTTACCTAATAAAGACATAGCCAATGTTTCATTTGTATATTTTAAAAAATACCAAGTTTTTAATCAATCTCCTAAGACAATCCAAACGACAAGCTAGACATGACATAATCAGATAGAAGTACTAGACAATCTTCAAAGAGGTTATATTTTCTCTTCTTAAACATAATATTTTCCTTTCACAATAGATGCACAATGGTGTAGAAAGTTACTCAATGGAATAATCACAATGTTTAAACATGCAAAGGCTTTTTCAATGACTTGGTATGAAGAAGAATCTATCAATATTTTGAGGATGGCTCAACCTACTCATTCTTACTATTTGAAAATATATACAACTAAGAGAGAAATTATAAACACTTCAAAATATAGCCTGGGATATAGAACAGAGATAGAAACATGCCTGGGATTCCTTCCTGGCTCTACCCTTGCTTAGTCTTAACTATGTGACCTTAAGAAAGACATTGTATCTCTTGTTCAATTTCTTTAGAAACTAAAGTGAGGTTAAAATATTCATACCCACAGAGGTGGTAAGAAAATTAAACAAGGCCAGACTCAGTAGTGTTTGCACCTGTAATCTCAGCAATTCAGGAGGTGGAGGCAGGAGGATCGTAAGTTTGAGGTCAGAGGCAGCCTGCAAATTTTAGCAAGACCCTGCCTTAAAGTAAAAAATAAAAAATGGGCTATGGGTACAGCTCAGTGGTAGAGCATTTGCAAAGTGTGTGCAAGGCCCTGGGTTCAGCTGCCAAGTAGAAAAGAAAGAAAGAAAGAAAGAAAGAGAGAGAGAGAGAGAGAGAGAAAGAGAGAGAGAGAGAGAGAGAGAGAGAGAGAAGACAAGAGTAGAAGAGAAGAGAAGAGAAGAGAAGAGAAGAGAAGAGAAGAGAAGAGAGGCAGGGAAGGAGGGAGGGAGGAAGGAAGGGAAATTAAACAAGAAAGTACATATAAGAAGCTCAATATAATACTTGATGGGCTGGGATTTAGCTCAGTTGGTAGAGCGCTGCGCTGCAGTCTCTGAGGTTCTGAGTTCAATTCCCAGAACAGCAAAAATGGGAGAAGGACCTGGCAATCCACTCCCAAGGCAATCCTGAAACAGTCAGCCATTGAAAACCCTATGAGGGTTGCTGTGAGTCAGATACAGACTCGACGGCACCTAACAACAACAATAATACTTGATAAATCCTCAGTGATTCTCAAAGCCTTCTCATAACTAGGTAAGAGATGGGTTTTTCTGTTTGTTTTTAGTTTCAAAATTGCATCTTCAGTTCTTACCAATCATGCTCCCTAGCTAGGTGTACAATGCTCAGTCAAATCTTCTCATTTGCCTCTAGACTATTTCAAAAGAAAAATAAAATTCTTGCACTGCCCATGCTTCACTATAGGACACAATTCTGTTACCTGTCTGGTTTGGGTTCTGTCTGGACCTTTTTCTGATGTTTAAGCGAACTAGTTCCAAATGCTCCTGCACATTAAAAGGAGATTAAGCTGGATTTCCTGCTCTCACATGCATTAGAAATTAGTATTTATAAATTTGACTTTCATGGTTTTATTGATCTTCGGGAAGAAATCCAGTATTCTGGTAAAAAAAAAAAAATAGTCTCAAGGGTCCTGGACAACTCAGTAGAGACTGTTGAAACAACAGCTGCTCTCAGGTGGTACAATGAGAGGGTTTAGTTTCTATGTTCCCCCTAAGTTTCCATATGGAAGTTATATAAGTTGAAACCACTAAACCAGTTCAATGAAACCCAAACTGCTGCGTTCTACACTGCTTTACAAGAGGCCTTCTGTTTCCTACCCAGTATGAGTTGGGGAAATTTTCCATTTACTTGGATCACTGTCATGTAAGCTGCTCAACCAGTTTTGTTCAAAAATTCAACACAGATTGATTGAACCAGTGAAGCAAATCCAATAGCCGCTTCTATATTCCACTTTATTTTATAGCTGGTCAAAAATTCACAGGAATTTTCTTTAATTTCCATTCCTTCTTCTAGAGGATTCAAAAAGCTACTATTAAAGGGCTCAAATCTATTCATTGTTTTGTTCCAAAGGTACTCACTAGGCACTAGAACAACACAGTAGGCACTATGACCCATCTGGCCCCTTTTTCCTTCATGAGATCTCCTTACAACTGGATTCAGATCCCTAAACATATAAATTATATCAGATTTTTATAATCCCAGATTCATGGAATAAACATGAGTTTCACACAGTAAGAAAACAGTTAATGAAACAGATTCCATGGCACAGAGCTATGCCATTGCTAAAGTACATTTTCCAATTTTATTCACTATTTACTGTGTGCATCCTCTTTTTGATGTCTGGAAATTGGAAAGGCATTGGATAGTGAAAGATTTTCAGTAATTTATCAAATTTATTTTTATTAACAATAATTATAGCTAGTTTGGGCTAATACAAAATAATAATTCATTTCAGTAAAAATTTCCTTCCTTTAACAGATCAGAAATTTTTCAATGCCAGTGAAAATCCCTGCAACACTCTGCCTTAAAAACAATATAAGGAAGTGACACTTTATTGGGCACCTGTTATGTGCTAGGAACTAAACTGAGTATTTCCCCCATATTATCTCTAAAAACCTCTCAACAACAACTTGAACCAGGTAACATTACTACCCTAGACCAGATGAGGAAAGGGGGTTAAGGAACATTATGTGACTTACCAAACTCTGAAAGCTAGTAAATAAGAAGTCAGACTTTGAACCTGAGTTTGTTTGACTCTACTATTTTCATCAGTTACATCCTATCTCTGGTCTTGCCTTGTACTTTATCATTCTGTCCCTCAAATCCAGTAAGTCTCTAATTCAAGGACTTACTTCAGGTACATAAGAAGAATTATTGCCATTAACTATGTAGTAATGAACCAGTATAGTAAGATACACTGGGCCTCAACATTTACTTTCTTCAGATAAGTAAATAAACATATTTTTAAATAAATTAATGTCAAAACATGTCATAAATTCACAGTAGTCTAATTTCTTCTTTTTTAGAAAACATACAAAGAAACTTTGTGCTATTTTTGTTCTGAAATGTTGCTAAAATACCTTTATTTTTTATCCATTTCAGTTTGGGTTACATCAATCATTATAATGTCTACACAAATAATTTAATATTTATTTAAATTGAAGGTTTTGGGGAAAATAATCATCAGAAGTTGATTACAAAGGAATTACTTCATGATTATTGACCTCCACTTATATCTTTAAATATATGTTTAAACTTTTCTATTAAAAATAGAATTTAGTGATGTTTACTTCAAAAATGTAATTCTTTTGAAAACTTTATGTGGGGCGCCATGGCGGACACCTGTAATTCCAACGGCTCGGGAGGCAGAGGTGGGAGGATCGCAAGTTTGAGACCAGAAGTAGTCTGTGTAACTTAGGGAGACCCTGTCTCAAAAAATAAAACAATGGGCTGGGGGTGCAGCTCAGTGGTCCAGCACTTGCAAAGCATGCAGGCGCGAGACCCTGGGTTCAACCCCCAGGACCGCAAAAAAAAAAAAAAAAAAAAAAAAGTAATTCTTTTGAAAACTTTTATTTAACACTTACATGTTATATATCCATTATTTGAAGCACTTGAAATTCATACATTCATTTATTCTTTCAACCTACTGATTACCTGAGTCACACCCTGTGTCAAATTATACACATTAGGTTGTGTGTGTGTGTGTGTGTGTGTGTGTGTGTGTGTATGTATCTCACAGCAAAAGTAAAATGTAGTCTGTCTCCTTAGGTTATATATGACCCAAGAAGAGTGACAGGAAAATAACTTGCCATGTTTTGTGACAAGTGCTGTTATAAATCACAGAAATCTAACTGGAGAACATAGGAGAGACAGCTAACTGATTTCATCCTGCAATTGGACGTTGCTTCCTATAGGATGCTGAGCCTTCTCTTAAGGACTCAGCAGAAGAGTCAAGTGGAGAATAAATGAAAACGTTCTAATAATTGGATGCAGCATAAGCATAGGCAGCATGTTATAGAAGCTTTTATAATTCTAGATGGATGGATCTTAAGTCTAGAGAAAGAGAAGTCAGTAAAGTCTAGTGACAAAAATCTTCAGATGCCACACTAAAAACTATTGACTTTTGGATGAAATATGCAAACCAGTACCAAGGAGATTGGCAGTACAATGGTTAGTGCTCATTTGACTATTAGGGAAATGTTGGAACATCTTTGCATCTGTGTTAGATGTTAAAACTATCTACAAGCCAACTGACTACTAACATTGAGTCATGTTAAACAATATGTCATAAAGCTGAAGTGAGCTAGCAGTTTATCTTTAGGCCATCCTCATTGCTAAGCTACTTTGCTCAGCATGTTTACCCAAGAAATAAGTAACTATTTACACCCCACTCATGATTACAACATGTTAGTATGGGTCAGTTATACAGAAGGAATTATCCTATTTAACAAGAAATCATTTGAGGACACAGCCTGTTCCTATCCATTTCCAATCTTACCTATTCCAGAAAGATAGGCTGAATATTTTGAAAGAAAAGGGGGGCATTAACTGAAAGCAGGCACATCAAATTTTAAGCAAAATTACCAAGTGTGCAAGATGTTTTGTTCTTTCTCCCTCTCTCTCTCTCTCTTTTTCTTTCTTTCTTCCAGTTCTGTTTTCCCTCTACTTTTCTATTTCCTTGGGTCCAGAATTGATTTCCCATATAGAAGGTATACAACATACTTGAAGTCTTCCCAACAACAGACCCATACTGCAAACTCCTTCTTTACCTGGGATCTCCCTAATCAAAAATAGTCCCTGAGTAAAGTTGCTTCCTTAAAAATGCATCAAAAAAGTCTCAAATACTGGACAATTATGTTTTTGTGCTTTGCTAGAAATACAACTGTTTTTCTTCACAGCCTCATCAAACCTCTTACTCATTTTCCAACATCCCCAACCTTGGTATATTCATCTTATTAAAAAGAAATCCAAAGCAAGTACATTTTTTCCCAAATGCCAGGTTTATAAGAAAGAAGGGCCACCTGCCATTTTAATTTCTAAATGTGACACAGAATTGTAACATCCAGCCTACTATCTCTCCATAGCCTTTATCTTTGGAGTGGAAAGATAACTAAGGAAAGGGAGAGAATTGAGTATCACAGTTAGAGACCCTGAAGCTTCTCTAAATAAAATATAGTGTTTGTTTTTCCATTCAATAATAGGCTCTGATTGTCTGTGGTGCCCTCTGCCAAAAGGCATATGCATTAAGAGTTGGGCATAGGAACAAACCAATATTAAGAAGCACTATTCTTTCACAATAGTAGTCATCCTGGTTGAAAAGGCTAACAGCTGGACATAGAGTCCTAGAATGATCAGAGGTGAGATGGCACATCTACCCTCCCTAATAGGAGGACCCTTCTCACTCTCCATCCTGCAGGTTCCAGTTCTGATGCTCAAGGAGGGAGAAGAATACAGAATCCTAACCTCTTTTTCCCCGCCTTCCATTGTTAAGGGGACAGAGTCAGATATAAAATACATTCTTCTAAGCTGTCCACCAAAATTGATCAGTAAACATTAAGTCAGTAATGGAAAGCAACAATCATTTATGCTGATTTACAACTGCATAACAAAGGTACCACAAACACATCCCAAATAATAGTCACAATGAATTGCGTGTGAATTATTAAATCCTCTACAGATGTTATTTCTAATCCTGTCATAAACTTTGCAAGACAAGAGAAGTTTCTCATGATTTTCTGATACAGAAACTGAGGCTCAATGACTATTTGACATTTCTAGGTCACAGCTAACTGAATCTAACAATATATAAACCCATGTTATCTGCTTCAGAGTACATACATGTATGTATATGTAATTATAGATTGATAAGGAGTGTGTGTTTGTATGCGAGACACACACACACACACACACACACACACACACACACACACACACACAGATGAGGGGGGTATCATTGGGGAACTTTTAAGGCCAGACACTAAGAATGGAAAAACAGAGAATGCTTTGGTACGCATTGCACTGAAAAGTAAATAATAATACTGTTAGGCAAATCAGTTACTCACTCTGTGTCTTGAAAAGCTACCAATCTTTCTGCTTCAGACACACAACTGATTTCAACAAGATAAATATTGGGTCTTTCCAAATTATGAAATGTTTTACTTGAAGATACACTAAGAAGCTAAGCAATGGGACAGATTATATGTAGATAAATATAAAAATTGCAAGTGTTGACTTTTAATTTAGGTACTCAGTCAATCAATAACAATATCCATGTGTGGCCACTATTCTCTAAATTCTGCCTTAGGTGTCCTATATAAAATAAATTGCAACTCTCCCACCCCATGGGAAGTTGATAGTTTTATTCATGGAATAAGGACATAAATAATTAATTGTTTTATAGAGTGTGTGCTAACAGAGGTAGAAATAGAATTCTGTGGGATTCTGGAAGAGTAGCAATAACTCTTCCTGAGAGAAGAGAGCAAGATTTAACTTTTCAGATACTCACACACAACCCCATTTTCATCTTTTTTTTAAAAAGAATAAAAAGATGTCACAAGACCAGAAATTGCATACAGGGAATTTTTCAAGTGGACATTAAACTATCTTGCTTCATGACATTATTTCATGCCTACCAATATGTGGAAATCTTCCACCTGACCTTGTCTTCAGCTCTTCTTTACTCCAATCATTGAACAATCCATTGCCACCATTCTTAAACCAGTAACTTCACCACTTTGCTCTCTGCTCAAGAATCTATCTACAAAGCAATCTCAACCTTTGTTTTTCTGTTTTAAAAACACCACCAAAATTAAACCTCACCTACATCTGATCCCTTCAGATCTCAGAAACTAAGCAGGATCAGGCCTGGTTAGTACTTGAATGGGAGACCTCCTGGGAACACCGGGTGCTGTAGGCTTGGGAGACGGACCCAGTAACCCACTCCCAAAAAACAACCAGTGATCGAAAACCCTATGAGTAGCAAAGAAGCACAAACAATACTGTTTTGCCTGTTGTTCATCCCTATGAGTCGGATACCAACACGATGGCACCTAACAACAACAACAACAACAAAATCCTACAATTTCATTTCCTATTTCTACCATTTCAAATATCGTACAGATATCCTCCTTTCCTATTTTCTACTACTCTCTGGGGTGCTGAATATTCTGTTTAAACTTTAAATATGGCAATGGTTGCCAATCTTAAGTCAAAATAAAACATAAAGCATTTTCTCTTCATGCCTACTTTAAATTTTAGATCAGTGTCACTTCATTATGGAAACCTTCTCTGATTCCATATTCCAAATATTAAGATTCCAGCTATATAGTTTTTGACATTAAATTATTTTCCTATAAAATATATATTACATGTTGTTGTTAGTTTATCATTAAATTCTTATGTGATTATTCAATTAATGCATTTTAGGAATGTACTTTGTCTGCAGCTGTACCACTGTGGCATCCAATCTCATCAGAAGCTAAGCAGGGTCAGGCGTGCAGGTCAGCACCTGCAGCTGTAGCCCTGTGGCATCCCATCCCGTCTGATCTCGGAAACTAAGCAGGGTCGGGCCTGGTTAGTACCTGGATGGGAGACCACCTGGGAACACCAGAAGCTGTAGGCTTGGGAGAAGGACCTGGCAACCCCCTCCCAAAAATCAATCTGCCATTGAAAACCCTATGCATAGCAGAGAAGCACTGACAATAGTGTTTCCCCTGTTGTACAGAGGGTCGCTATGAGTCGGATACCGACTCGACGGCACCTAACAACAAGAACAACATGAGTCAGGCATCAACTTGACAGCACCTAACAACAAAGAATATACTTCATCTTGTCTATATTTATTCACTACTATAACTCAAAAACCTAGTTCAACAACTGGCACAAAGTAGGAAAAACTATGTAATGTTTTGAATATATGACTGACTGATTAAATAAGTGAATTCTATCCAATGCTCACATTTTGTTGTAGTCATGTCCCTTCCCAACGTGTACCCATTTTATTCCATGACCTTACTGCCCCTTTCTCCTATCATCTGAGCTATTAAAAGACTCTCCTCTATTCAAACTATGGAAATATTTTAAATTTCTAAAAAAGTTCTATAAAGGTTTTATTTTGTCAATCTCTTGTTTCTAGTGCACCACATATTTTAGACTTAAATTAAATAAAGATAATAGAGGGCCTTGAATATATTTTGTTTTCATTAGCAATTTTCTGATCCATGACTTTTACTCAACAGTATAAGCAATTTTTACTGCACTCAAAGTTTAAGGAGTTTATCATTAAACTTTATGCCAATCCATAATTCAACTAAGATATCATTGTTAGTTTAGGGAATTTTTATAACTAACAGTAAAAACTGATCCAAATTATATATAAGAATAATGCAGAGAAGTACTGAAAGTACATGATGTTGGAGGGTCCTAGGGGACTCGAGGAGACTGGGTGGCTGCTCTCTAGCAGGGCAAAGATTGATATTGCGAAGAGGGAGGCAAGACGGTGACCTGAAAGTAAAAAGGTTTAAGAACACCCTGTTCCATTCCAGCAAGGGAAGTGGGCTGTGTTAGCAGACAGAAATGACAAAGTCCAGTACAGAGGCTTTCTGAGAGAAAATTTTACTAACAGAGAGAAAAAGATAGAGTAGATACAGTTGAAAAGAGGTAGAAATAAAATGTAAATAGTGTCACTTCCCAGATTCAGCAATGCAATGTAAGTTTCTCAACACGTCAGGGATCTGAACACAAAAGCATGGAAAGGAAAAAAAAAAAAACCTGTGATTTCAGTGGATTTACAGGCTGAGGTTTGTGCAGAAACCTTTTAGTGTCTAGATGCTTCCTCTCTTTTCTACTCTTTTAATGTTTGGTATGTTGTTGTTGTTGTTAGGTGCCGTCGAGTCGGTATCCAACTCATAGCGACCCTCATGGGGTTTTTAATGGCTGTTTTTGGGATTGCCTTGGGAGTGGATTGCCAGGCCCTTCTCCCATTTTTGTTGTGCTGGGAATTGAACTCTGGGCCTCAGAGACTGCAGCACAGTGCTCTACCAACTGAGCTAAATCCCAGCCCGATGTTTGGTATATGTTTCAAATAATGTATTTTGTAGGTAAATCAGGTTATGAAACTTTGTGGCTTAATACCACAGGACCAAGCAACCTAGCAATATTCCAGGATACTATGTATAAATACAAAATATTGTTTAATAACATTAAAGTAATAGCTCACATGAGAGCTGATGATTCTTTTTCTGCTGAAATATTGAGTTAGAGTCCAAAGGGGAATTAGATTACATTGCATAAAAAAACCAACTGACCCACCAACCAACCAAGCAAAAAAAACCCTGTCCTCTTTTGAAATGTGAAATTTAAAATTTTAACTTACTTGTTATTTAAGAGAAAACTAAGGTTGCAGATCTTTATTAAATAACTCTAGTCAATATTTTAAACAGGTACTTCAAAAACTGGCATGTGCAGATAAGAGTTAAGAGTTTGCAAAACATTTAGAAAAAAGAGAAAGAAGAAGATACCTCATAAAGAGGAGAAAAAAAATCAAAACATAGAAAGAGATAGGAGGAAAGGTTAGGAAAACAGAAGACCCAGTACAAGAGGCAAAGAGATTCATAAAGTACAATGAGAAGCACATGTTAGTCAAGATTAAAGGAGGACATGCATGAGAGAGATGTGCTGTGAGATTGTGGTAGACTCTGTCTAAGGCAGCCCTGGAGGAACAAAGGGACCTTACCCACCTAAGTGCCTAGGAGCTAAAGAAAAATATGAGAGAGGAGTCTTTATTATAAGGCAGTGGGGCAAGTGAGTCTCTAAAGAACTGATAAAAGTACTTCCTATGGCTGAGAGAGTCAGATTCAAATGCCTGCTCAGACTATATTTTGTAACTTAAAGAGACTATTAAGAGTGATCAGAAAAATTATGGGACTTACCCTAAATTTTATGTAGGAGCACAAGAAGAACTGGCTGTGCAGAATAAATATAAAAGATCAATGAAAAAAATAAGATTACTTGACAATGACGTCCCAGATGTTGTGCTTATTCAAAGTATTGGTTACATCTGGAGTGCTACAGAGCAGGTTAAATGGCTAAAGGAATGTACTCATGTATCAATATGATAAATCTTGAAACTAGAATGTTGAATGAAGAAGCTGGGTGCAGTGGCGCACGCCTATAATCCCAGCGGCTCAGGAGGTAGAGGCGGGAGGATAGCAAGTTCAAGACCAAAGGCAGTCTGTGTAACTTAATGAGATCCTGTCTCACAAAGTAAAAAAATGGGCTGGGGGTGCAGCTCAGTGGTCCAGCACTTGCAGAGCATGTAAGCATGAGGCCCTGGGTTTAACCCCCAGTACCGCAAAAAAGAAAAAAAAAAGATTAAAGGAGGGAATTCTGGGATGTCAAGTGCAGGTTAGGGGTGTGGATGGGACTTGTGTCACTAGGTTAGTCAAGCTGTCATTCATGGGAGTGAGTGACTCACAGAATCATTACCCATTGTCTATATCTCTTTGAAATGCTAATTATCCAAAAGTCTAATATTAAAAGCTAGTCTAAGAAGCACAAGATGATTCAAATGGAAAGCTTAAGGCAAAATTGCAGAGACAGATAGACAAACAGAGATACCTCAGTCTCGCCTGTTCTCCCATGTTTTCAATTTGGTCTTGACTTTTCTTGTTTGGCACATCTACCCTCTCACTTCTTTCCTGCCTTAGTCTTGCTTTCAGCTGGCTGTTAACATATTCCAGGTAAGGTTCTAAATCAAACTAAAGTGTATTCTCAAGTATACTGCTTCCCAGCAGTACATTCTTTTGTAAGAAGAGGGCTTTTAATGCATCCAATAAATTGAAACATCATATGCACTAGGCCTAGGAGTTAGAGCAAAGAAGTCACTACCCTCTGAGAGCTTAGTGCAACACTCGAAGAAGCTATGCCATCATGAAAGGGTAAATAGGCAGCTCCTATCTGGCAATATGTGGCAGGCAATCCATGGGAAGCAAAATGGTTTGGCAAAAAGGGAAAGAATGGAATAGTGTGATTTCTATTCCACTCTGCTAGATTGTTTTGGATGCCTTCTCCTAGGGCTTTCAGCTGGTACATTTGCTGAAAAGTCTAGCATCCCAATATTGAGATTCAAGTAATATTAGGCACAAAAAGCACAGTAACTAGGGACCAACCACCACCTTAAAGGTTATAACACATATTTTACTTTTAATATCCAAAATAAAACAAAGTGTCTGGCTCAAGTAGAAGGAAGAACAGGAGTGAAGAAAGAAAGAGAGGGAGAGAAGGAAGCAAGCAAAAGGGATTTTTTTAGAGAATTAAATAAATAATGACACGACATTAAAAACTTCTACTTTAGAGACTCTGACTTGAATAAAATAGAATCTATTTATACATGGAAAGATTGAATTTGTCATCTTGCCCTTGTGAAATTATCTCAAAAGCTTGTACACACTGACAAAGGAAGTTATATAGTATCCTAAGGATTTTCACCAGTGCAGTACCCTAAGAGATAATTTGCAATTTATTATTCAAAGTGGGTTTATTTTATTTTATTTATTTTTGCAGCATTGGGGGTGTTAAACTCAAGGCCTTACATATACTTTATAAGTGCTGTAACACTGACAAGCAACCCAGCCTCTTTTTATTTTTTATCTTCAGACAAAGTCTCACTAAATTATGCAGGCTGCCACTGGCCATGAACTTGCAATCCTCCTGCATCTACCTTCCAAGTCATTGGGATTACAGGTGTGCACTATTGTACCTAGCCAAAATGAATACATTTTATACTTGTTTTTACACAAATCTTAGAGTTAAAAAATCAACTATGTGTTTTATGATTATAATTTGAAATATTTGGGTTTCTCCCTAAAAAAGTCATATGCACTGTGAGAATTATTATCTCTACACACTGTATCATACTGTCAACAGTGTATCACTGTGAGGATGGACTAGAAGAAATTATCAAATATTGACATTAATAATAAAGGCTAAGTATTTTATATGCATTACCTCAAACCTCAAGTCAGTTTTATGAGGTGGACACTATCTTTTTCCCATTTTTACCGAGGAGGAAACTAACAGAGAGAAATTGAACTACTTTCATCAAGGTACTAGAGCCATCTGATGGTGAGGTCATAGCTTATGCACAGATCAGGTCTATCAGTCCTGGGCCTGAGCTCTATCTAACTGATCATTTTATTACCTGTGCCAGTATTCTTCAAAGTCTATTTTAAGAGAGCCACGGGATTTTAAGGAGCTACTTCTGGGGTCAAGAATGGAAAATTAAATGAGTCATAGGGAAATATACTTTCTTTTTTATTAGTAATGTTTTTTTAGTTAGCATACAACGTAATGGGTTTCATTACGGCATTTCCATACATGTATACTGTTGCACATTCAAACCAAGAAGCTTGCATATAATTTAAAAGCTTGAATCTAGATTATAATTTAACTTTAGAAAATGTTTTTACTGTTAATAGGGAAGAAGACCTTTGAGAACCGCTGATCTAGATTTCAAAACTTGATGATTTTTTCCATGATGGGCTTGAATTATTAAAGAGCTATGAGCATTAGAACCATATGGAGTTCATCAAGAGCTAAAGAGCAAGGAAAAAACACAACTCTACCTCCGCATTAATAGAAAATGAACCTTAGAGGCAGCTAATCAATAATTAAAAATGAAAACAAGTGCTCTCTAATTTACTTGCAGGCTGCAGCCCAATTCTGGAATAATAGGAAGAAGAAAGCATCCATACCCACACACATCGCACATAAAAGTAAATGTATGGGTTATTGAAATATTTGATTTTTCTTCTAAGTTATTAATTTAAAAATATTTATCAATTAAAAAATATATATTTGATCTTATATTGGGTGTACTGCACTAAGTGTTCACCAGTAGGAACTAGCTTTCCTCCCAGCAAAACCACAGCTTAATAACTGTGAATCACTTTCCTTCTTTGACCATGTCTTCCTGCCCCTCCCTCCTTCCATGGCCTTTTTCAAAGGAATGCCAGATGAAGGTTTTTAAAAGGAATATTAATTCCTTTTGCATTAATCCATGAAGAAAGATTGTCACACATTCTCATCTATAATTTTCTAAGAAAATTTTCAGTCCTCCTGCTTTAAATACCTCTGAATGTATTATTTGCCATCAGAAGTTCAGGTGTGAATACCAACTTTGTGATTGCACTTGACTAAGTCACTTAATTTTTGAAATCTTCTGAAATTAGGCTTACTAATTTGAGATAACCCATAAAAAGGAAACTGCCTGAAAGTACTTTTGCATGTCAAGCAAATATAATTTATCATTATGATCTCTGGGTGAGAAATTTGAAAGAGGCCATTTCAAATTTAAGATTATATGAAGTCAAGTCTATCCTACACTAAATTCTTAAATTATTTCATGTTTCATGTCCAGATGTAAGGAACTTATTTAATTGTTATGGTGATCACAATGAAAAGGCAATTTTGTCAATAGAGTATATAATTATAGAAACATATGACTTACATGTCATATCAAAAATAAAGGTAGCATTCATAAATATTGTATATGAATCAATAGTAGGGTTACTTATTTTAGGTTAAGAAGAAGAGTCAAAACTTCAGACCTTAAACCTAAAATGCTTTTTAAAAGTAATGGTAAACTGGAAAAGAGTTTTCTGTTAAATATTTGTGATATAAATATTTATCTCAAAATGTTTCTGTTTAAACCCTCTTGAATTAAATTACATCCTACAAACTTAGAGCAAGCTTCCCAGTTGATAATATATTTTGGAACTTTACCAGATTATAATACTAAAAAGGGAAATTAAAGCTAACAGGTAAAACAAGGACTGAGAACTTGAATGTGCCCTTTCACAGTGACACTGGACACAAAGTAATAGGATTACTCTAAGAAAATCTTCATCTGCAGCTGTGAAAATGAAAATCTAAGTTTCCTAAGCCATGCATTGTGTAGTAGTCCTTTGCAGGTTTATATTAGGACTTTACAAGGTGAAGCACACACCCTTCCTCAGGAGGCCATTTGCCAAACCTGTTTTGTTGGTTTCTTATTTGAAGTGAAAAACATGGATTTGTATTAAGAGGATATACTCCCATTTGTTTCGCTTTGTAACCAAGGTCTAAGGCTTACATAAATTGGAATGAAGTCCTGGCAGTAAGAATAACATCTAATACTTAGGAAGCACATACTATATACCAGGCACTATGCTAAGTGCTTTATATGAGTATCAATAATAGCAAACAGGTAGTAGTTAATATATGCTAGCCAGGGTACTAACTACTTTTTATGTCTTAGCTGGTGGGATTCTTACAACAATCTTATAGATTAAGTACTATTATTAACCAAATTTTACAGATCAGGAAACAAATCATAAAGAAATTAAATATTTTCCCTGTTATTATAGTTAGTAGAATCAGGATATGTGCTCAGATATCCGACTCCAAGCCTGAGAGCTCAATCTCAAAGTTATGCTACATGTTATATTCTCAACTAACTAGGGCTGTTGGAGATCAGAAAGGATGTGAAACACAATGATAGATAGGTCTAGAAAAGGACTGTTGCTATTATCAAATCCAAACTCTATTGTGAGTGAGACTATCATTTACCCAAAGTCCAATGCCAAGTTTGGCCAAAGCACAAAGTGTAGACATCAGTCCTGACCATGGACCCTTCTAAACCCTCTAGAAAACATTGCCATTGATACTTCAAGGGAATTTCCTTGACTTGTAAAGTGAAAAATTGAATTTGTATTTATGCTTTTGTTTATGAAGCAATATTGACTAAATGCTATGGATATTTAAAACACTTTAGAGTAGTAAGCCTAAGAGGGACAGTGAAAAATAAAACATTTCATTGACCATTTTAAAATGTATATTATTGAAGGTTTTTATTCTGAGATATATATAGCTGATGAGATTCTTCAAAGTTGAAACTAAAAATAAAATGAATAAAATTGGTTTGCCATCCTAAGTTTGAGGCTTAACACTATAAAATTTTCCAGCACTCACAACTGTACTAAATGCCTGAAACTCTATGGTTAGTAGAAGATCTAAGAGTTCATTGTACTTAAGCAGATAGGATAATTTGCTTTCTGGGTATTACAGAGAATCAAAAGAATTTGGTAAGTAATTCATTGTGTATTGTAGAAGTAGTAATTGAGTTCAAAGGTGAGTGCCTAGGAGACTTAGAGGATGGTCATACCATAAATAGAACTAGCAACCTCATATGGAAGCAGCAGTCTGAGAAGGGAAGAGTGAGTATAATGCATGTTAAA
>VMDO01004973.1:0-117661 GCA_007922755.1 Pedetes capensis | reverse complement strand
TCCCATTATTTTTGGTAACATGGATGGGCCTGGAGGATACTATGTTAAGTTAAATAATTTGGGTACAGAAAGACAAATACCATCTGTTAATAGTTGTATATGGAAGCTATGTATGCTGATCCCATAGAAATGAGAATGTAATAGTAGTTACCAGAGGCAAGAAAGGGTGGGGGAATGTGGGGATTGAGAGAGGATATAAGGGTGCAGGGTGCAGTTGAATAGAGGAATAACTTCTAATATTCTACAGAAAACTAGGATAAGTGATTGTCAACAGTTACTTATATAATTCAAAATAGCTACTAGAGAAGATTTTGAATGTTCTAGCCCAGAGGCATTATAAATGTTTGAGGTAATGGATATTCCACTCACCCTGTTCCAGTATGCATTATATACATGTATTGAACACTCTGTACCTCATAAGTATGTACAATTATTGTTAATTTGATTTTTTAAGAAACCTAAAAATCATTAGTGCCTGAAGTCTTAAGAGAAAAAATTTTTTTCTTTTTTTTTTCTTTTCTTTTTTTTTTTTTTTTTTTTTTTTTTTTTTTTTTTTTTTTTTTTTTTTTTTTTTTAACTTTTGAGACAGGGTCTCACTAAGTTACACAGACTGCCTCTGGTCTCGAATTTGTGATCCTCCTGTCTCCGCCTCCTAAACTGCTGGGATTACAGGCATGCGCCACTGTGCCCAGCCTTGACACAATTCTGATATTATCCATTCATTCAATTTGTTCTACTAGAATTTTTTTAATGATATCTGTGTCAAGAATGATGGTTGGAATTGCAGATCAGAGATGAAGAGGTAATGTCTTTATCATCAAGAGACACATAGTCTAGTGAGAAATCTGTATCAACAGATAAATTCTACAACTATAAAGTTCAGTGGCAACCCAGAGGAAGTAGCACCTTGGTTTGTCTGGCCACGTCAAAGAAGACTTCACACAAAAAAGTAATCTTTGATTTAAGTCTTCAAGAAAGGAAATTAACATCTTATTCTTTTTTAAAAAAACTTAGGCAATATCTAAAGCTAGGCACTGTGGTACACACTTGTGATCCCATTAGTTTATGAGGCCAGGGAAGGAGGCTCACAAGTTTAAGGCCAGTGGCAGCCTGTGCAATTTAATCTAACTCTATCTCAAATATAAAAAGAGGAACTTGGATTGCAGCCCAATGGTAGAACACTTGCCTACCATGTGTGAGGCCATGGATTCAACTGCCAAGAAAAGGCAATAATTGATAGTTTGGGGTGGATAAATAAATATGTGGCTATGTAACAATACTAGCTGAGGAGCAATTAATGTATTAGGCTCATAACACACAAATCAATATACAGGCATGAGAAGATGAGGAAGGTTTCATAAAACAGCAAGAAGGCATCCTAGGAAACTGTATTTTGATGTGGCATCCCAGAATAAGGATGCTAACAAATAAAGGGAAACAGGGTTTCTGTACCTCATTTATTCCATAATTAGGTACAAATTGAGCTCCATCTAATGTGACTTTAGTAATGTCAACCACAGAGTTGTGTCCTCTTCAGCAACAATTTCCAGGAGCTAGTTAGTGTTCACAGTGGGGACCAGCTGTCTGGGATAGAGAGAACATTTTACAAATTACTTCTGTGGCTCTAGAACTAGATTAGCCACAGGCAGAAACCAAAGGAATTAGAGCTCATCTATTAATAATTAACTTGGCCATTAAAATTGAAGATTGATGCAATAATTGAAATTAGTAGTGAAGTTAATGTTGAAATACCTAATGTATTTCCTCCAGAGGATTTAGGATACTGGAGAATTCTAGAAGTTCTACAACTTCAAATTGTGAAGGAAACATGGCTCACCTTGGAAATACAGATATTCTCCCACTGTCCTCTTTTCCTCAGACTTACCAAATTAGAACTTCTGTGGATAAATTTTGGCCTCCATGTGGGCAATAGAGAGCCATGGGTGATTTTGAGGTGCACTTGTTATTGTTGTTGTTAGGTGCTCTTGAGTCAGGTCCAACTCATTGTGACCCTATGTACAACAGAACAAAACACTGCCCAGCACTGTGCCATAGTTCAGGTTCTTTCGATACATGTTACAGATGAGGAAATTGAGGTCTAGAGAGTCTAAGTACATTGTTGAGGCCCATATGCCTAGTAAATTGTCGAGCTGAGATTTGAATGAATTTCCTTTCCAGGCAGCACTTGACAGCTACCTCGAAAGGCCCTGACCTCTAGAGACCAATAATAGAGCAGCAAGTCAAAGCTAGTTGCAGAAATAGAAGCCCTAATCAGGAATAAAAACTGACAGTGGCAATTAAGGAGGAAAACAAAGAAAAAGGAATATTCTCAAAAGATAAAATAACCTTCAACTAGAGCAAAGAAAAAAATCACAGCAATGTGTTTTTACATATATTGATGTGTTAGATTCTCTAACTGAAAAAACTGTGATTGATCATTTGTTGTTGTTGTTAGGTGCCCTCAAGTCAGGTCTGACTCATAGTAACCCTATGTACAGCAGAATGAAAACTACCCAACATTGTGCCATGCACATGATCTTTTTATACTCGATCCCATTGTTGCAAACCCTGTGTTTCCTTTCATTTTGAGTCATGCCACATCAGCAAAAGGAGGTCCCAGTGGCTTCACTCCATTCCCATTTTTAAAGTCAACTCTAGGATGAGGAGTCAACTCTTCCCCAATTGTTTTTTGAATGCCTTCCATCCTGGGGAGGCTCATTTTCTGGGACTATATTTGACAGGTTTTTTTTTCCTTTTCTTTTCTTTTGCTATTCACAGGGTTCTCAATGGCTGATTATTTCAGCAGTGGGCTATTGGTACTTTTCCCTAGTCTATCTTAGTTTGCAAGCTGAACTGAAACCTGTCCCTGACGAGTGGCCCTGCTGGTATCTGAAATACCAGTGGCATAGCTTTCAGCATTACAGCAACGTGCAAGTCGTCACAGCACAACAAGCTAACAGACACATGGGTGCTTGATCATTTAGAATCTGCTAACTCCTGAGAACAGGAGAAAGAAGTTAAAAGATGAACCATAAACCTTTCTCTATGAGGTTTTAGAATATTTGAGGATATTTGACTGAGGAATAACGATTCAAAACCAAAATATTTATGTATGTATATATTGGAAGAAGGACCTGGCAGCCCACTCTTGAAATAATCAACCATCAAAAACTCTATGAATATCAGAGAAGCACTGACAATAGTGCAGAACAGGGCACAGTGTTGGGGAGTGTATTGCCTGTTGTACATAGAGTCGCTATGAGTTGGACCCAACTTTAAGTACCTAACAAAAACTATCTACATTTATATCTATCTATCTATCTATCTATCTATCTATCTATCTATCTATCTATCTATATAGAGAGATAGATAGATATATCTATGTGTCTATCATATATGTGTGTAGTGGAGGGGAGAGGAACACCAGCACTCATGAATTAATGCATGTAAAAGCCCTCTGGACAAATATGACTGGATTTATTACAATTGAGCCTTTGACATCAAATGTCTATTTAGACTTCCTGGCTTTCATGAGCTGATGTGTTTGTACCTTCTAGAGTCCTAAAGCCTAGATCATAAGCAGAAAAATGTACTTCTTGATGCTTTTTCTTTATGTCGTCACTTTTAAATCTTGAGCACAGCTTTTCTCACTGTTGTAGCAAGAGCCAAAAGTGAGTGTGAGGACTCGAGGGTCCGGTTCAGTGATGGAGTGTGGCCCGACGCCCTGGGCCCTGGGCTTGAGCCCCAGCACTGGCAGAAAACATGAGCATAAAAATCAAGGAAACACATGGAAAGGAGAGGAGAACTCTGCCTCCCAGAAGCATGGAAAAGCGACCTGGTCCCTGTGTACACAGGAGAAGCGGTTTCCTGGAGCTTGGGGAAGTTCCTGGTCCTTGTTATATCGTGCACATCGGTGTAACCAGGGAAGGGTTACCTTTGTTCAGCATACTACGAAATGATTACACTAGAATTTAAATCCAAGCGTAAGCAGAGGGATGCCTCCCTTCAAAGCACATGTGACTTCCATTCCCTCATCCTCCCTACCTCTGCATACTACCTACCTCATCCTCCTACCATGTGGCTTTCTTGCCTGTGCATCCCTTTTACATGATCGCCCTCTTTAGATACTCCTCTGGTGCTTCAGAAAACAACCCAATGAAGCTTTAGAGATCAATTCACACGATTAAAATTTCTTCATATATCTAAACAATTGGTTGCTCCTAAGTTTAATTCTAGGACTCTGATAGATGGTTACTTGCAAGGAGATTTATTTGTCCTGAAGGACCGCATTTTTCTGTAGAGTTCCAGTAGACTGTTGGCATTCTTGAATTTAACATTTACTTTGTCTCTTGTGCGAAAGGGAATCCAGCAGCCTGTGACATGTAGTAATTTATTGCTTTATTGTGACACATGTAGGAATCTCACACCTGGAGATAAGCAGAAGCAAGTTTTTTGACCAAGTGCCTAGCATCTGCACGGAAACAGTTCGCTTATCCTTCACTTGCAATTACTTATACATCACAGGTGAAAATTTTAGAATTCAAAGTCTTCACAAGTCTGCAGGATCCCCAAGCCTGTGGATAGAGGTATCTTTCTCAAATGTCAAAGATCTACCCTTCTACTATGTAGTCATTGAGTTTATATTTCCCATCAGAACATATCTAAGGCATACTTCATACACCAATAGAAATGGCTCTAGGTATTGTATTTTTTGTGGTGGACACTCTACTTGAATAGCATGCCTTGAAAGGGTTAAAAGTCCTGTGCACACATTCCTTCTATTCCTGCAACAATTTTTCTATTAATAAGATTACTTTAAGTTTCACATGTATCAAACCCGATTCTAATGCCCACCCTTGAAGGAGGTAGTGGTTGTTGTTGTTAGGTGCCTTCTAGTAGGGACTGACTCATAGCAACCCTATGTACAAAAAACTAAACATTACCCAGTACTGTGCTATGCCGGGCACTATTGTTGGTATTTCTCTGCTATTCATAAGGTTTCAATGGCTAATTGTTTTTTGGGAGTGGGTTGCCAGGTCTGCCTCCCAAGCCTGCATCACCTGGTGTTCCCAGGTGGTTTCCCATCCAAGTACTAACCAGGTCCAAGATCTGACGGGACTGGATGCTGTAGTGGTATGGCTGCAGACATTTCAAGGAGGTAGACTAGCAGATATTCTGCTGATTTATTGATAAGAAATATATCATCAAGAGCACTTAAGAGTACTACCTTTGCAGTTAGGAACTTTTGCAGGTGGACCTGAAATCCAGCTCTCTTAACTTCTAGACATAGCCTTTTCCACTATCATCATGTCCCATGTCCAGTCCATAAGTAGTGCATGTCTTTACTAGTTGCAATACATGATAAAAAGGCATTCATTCATTCATTTATGAAATATTTGCTGAGTGCCTGCTATCTTCTGGTCAATGTAAGTTGGCACAGACTCAAGGTGACCAAATACAATTCTTGTCCTTCAGGAATATGTAATTTGCTACAGGAGATGAATAAGAAAAAATATGCATATATATATATATATATATGTGTGTGTGTGTGTATATATATATATATGTGTGTGTGTGTGTGTGTGTGTGTATATATATATATATATATGTTGTTTTATAAGTAATCTAACGGAAGATTTTTTAAGTGCCATAGAACCACAAATGCATTATATAACTCTGTCTGTAATGATGAGAAATTGATTTGGTAAGATATAATCTTCTTTGGGGAGATGGACCTGGCAGCCCACTCTGAAACAATCAGCCATCAAAACCCCTATGAATAGCAGAGAAGCACTGACATAGTGCTGGACACCCTGTCTGGGAGTGTTTCCTTGTGTTCTACATAGAGTCACTGTGACTCGGCACCTCACAATAAGAAGGTTCTTTTCTCCAAAAAAGTCCACAGCCCATAAAAACAATAGTGTTCTGGTTTAAGAGTCCGAGAAGGGCAGTAGGAGATTCTGTTCTAAAGAATTAATTTTCCTAGAGACTTTGACAAGTTGCTCCCCTTTTGGAGCTCAATTTCCTCCACTTTGGAGTAAAAAGATCAGGATAAATGGTAAGTAAAATTCCATCGGATCCCTGATCTTGTATTATTTATTTATTTTTACTATTTTCACAGATGTGCATAAGATCCCTCTCGTGATGTTTTAGAAATTACATTTTATATTTTCTTCCGAGTTAAGAACTTGTTTGTGGCATCAGTTTCTCTATTCACTGGGAGATTGGATCTCATTGCCAGTGTCCATCAGCCCAGAGTCTATCTTTGCTAGCAAACCTAGGACCAACACCCAGGCTGCTTTGATTGGGATTATTGATATGTGCTTCAAAGAGTTACCCAGTATTTAGTTAGATCTGAGCACTTTCTAAACTATGTCTGCCATTCTCATTTCTGTAAGTCATAGATAAGAAGATGGAGATATCTTTTGACCTTTTTATTAAAATCTTAGAACTTTTCTGACCATAGATACATATAAAAGCTAATATTGCTACAGAGACCAAACTAAAGATCCAAACAAACGTATGCAAACTCAGGCTGAAATCCTACCTATTTTCCATTATAAATGCTGAATATGGTATTTTGAATTTGGAATAGCATTACTGGATGCAATTCTGCATCATTTTATTATTTATTTGTAATTTGTCTATATTATCCATGACTTCACAGCACTCAAAAATGAGATTAATAATTTGGCATAGGTACTTCAAAAATTTTCTTGCACGTATCTATGCATATTGTAGCATTTCACACATGTAATATAAGGTGCTATCAAGTTGAGTTCAACTCATAGCAACTCTATGTACAACAGAATGAAACATTCCGAGGCATCGTTCCATACTGCATTATGTCAGTGCTTCTCTGCTACTCATAGGGTTTTCAATGACTGATGTTTTTGATGGGGGACTGTTTCAAGAGTGGGCTGCCATGTCCTTCTCCCATTTTTTGCAGTGCTAGGGATTAAACCAGGGCCTCAGAGAGGGCAGAGCAGCACTCTACCAACTGAGCTACACCCCAGTCCCATATATGTAATTGTTGTTGTTGTTGTTGTTGTTAGGTGCCCTCGAGTTGGTATCTGACTCATAGTGACCCTCATAGGGTTTTCAGTGGCAGATTGTTTTTGGGATTGCCTTGGGAATGGATTGCCAGGTCCTTCTCCCATTTTTGCGGTGCTGGGAATTGAACTCGGGACCTCAGAGACTGCAGCGCAGCACTCTACCAACTGAGCTAAATCCCAGCCCATATATGTAATAGGATGCATAATTCTTTTGAAATATATATTCATAAAGATGTTTATTAAAAGGAAATAATGCTACAAGTGTCTATTTTGTAGCCCCTAAATTAATTATTATTGGTAATTTCCATGTTAACTTGTTGTTGTTGTTAGGTGCCGTGGAGTAGGTATCCAACTCAGAGCGACCCTCTGTACAACGGGAAACACTATTGTCAGTGCTTCTCTGCTGTGCATAGGGTTTTCAATGGCAGATTGATTTTTGGGAGGGGGTTGCCAAGTCCTTCTCCCAATCATGTTAACTAGTTAACATTAAATTTTTAATTATAATGTGATTCATCTTCATTTTATGGATCTGCCATTAGTTAGAGAATCAATAATGAAAATTTAGACTGAATCTAATGTTTACTGTGATAATCAGCAATTCAGTCACAATTGTCATATAAAAAGATGTAGATGCTTTCTTTCTTAGCTCTAAAAGCAACTTATAAACATGAAGTCCCTAAGTCAAATCCTATGTACTCTTCAGAACTCTTGATGCAAATTTTTCATTCATTTTCCCTCAAAAAAAGGGGACAAGTGTCCTTGTTCACCCCTTGGCAATTAAAAAAGAAATAAACTTTAGCAAAACAGAAGCCCTTTTATATCTTTAGGCTTTCTCACTTAATATACATGCAGATTTCTTGAATAGGTGCCAGAGATATACAGTTGTCCCCTTCAGAGTTTTCTCTGGTTTGTCACATAAAATAGGTTCCACATTTGCACATTTTCATAAAATAATAAAGAACACAGAAGCACTCATGCCTTTGACTCAAAGTCAAGACTTTCAATCTTAACTTTATCCTAAACACCCCTATATGTAGAACAATTATGACCATAATATTTATATTGTATACTTTTCAAAAATCTCCACACTTATTTTCTATTTTCTATACCAATGTTGTTAAAACTCTAGAGAATGCATAACATTTAAATATTTAAAAATCACTTTTGTTAAGCAGAGAACTATGAATTCAATGATATATGATAAAGACTGTTGTTCTCTGCCCTGACTGGACCACCCCTCCACAATGACCAACTTTCCATGTAGATCTTCCTTTTTTTATTATAAATTTTTAATGTACATCTTAATGGGTTTCATTTGGACATGCTTTTCATCGTGACATTTCCATATATGCATTTTGATAAACATTATTCATATAGGTTGCCCCTTACCCTCCCCTATGCTTCCCACACACACACACTTCCCATCTAAGTTTCCCATCTAAGTCTTCTCTATCTTTTACTATATAGTATTTTTCTATATGTCCTTGGGTTCCAGTTCTGCTTAAGATAGAAATTTTTCCTGTAGTGGTCTTTGTTTTTATCTTGTTAGAACAATTACATGCGATTTCTAGTCCATTTATATTGAAATCATTCTTATCTCCCCCCCTTTCCTTATGATCTGACCTTTGAATAGGATTTTTCCTTCTTGTAATTTTGAATCAGCTCCCTCATATGAGTGAGAACATGTGTTGTTTCTCTTTCTGAGCTCATGTTCGTTCACTCAAAATAATTTTCTCTAATTCCATCCATTTTGCTGAGAATGACCTTATTTCATTTTTCTTGATTGCTGAGTAGTATTCCATTGTGTATATATATCATAGTTTTTTATCCATTCTTCTGTTGAAGGGCACTTTGGTTGGTTCCATATCTTTGCTATTGTGAAAAGTGCTGCATTGAACATGGAGATGCAGGTGTCTCTGTGGTATGATGACCCATCTCCCTTTGGGTAAATTCCCAATAGTGTTATAGCTGGGTCATACGGTAGATGTATTTTTAGTTTTTTGAGGTACCTCCATATTGATTTCCACAGTGGTTGCACCAATGTACAGCTCCACCAACAATGTAAGAGTGTTCCCTTTTCCCCGCAACCTCACCAGCATTTGTTGTTGTTTGTTTTATTGATCTTGGCCATTCTTACTGGTGTAAGGTGAAATCTCAGAGTTGTTTTCATTTGCATTTCCCTAATGGCTAGGGATGTTGAGCACTTTTTCATGTGTTTCATGGATTTATGGACCTCTTCATTTGAGAACTGTCTACTCAGTTCCTTTGCCCATTTGTGTATTGGGTTGTTTGGTTTTTGGGAAGTTTTTTTCTTGAGTTCTTTATAAATTCTAGTAATTAAATCTTTGTCTGATATATAAAATGTGAAGATTTTTTCCCATTCCATGGGGGTTTCCTTGACTCTGTTAATTGTTTCTTTTGCTGTGCAGAAGCTTTTTAATTTCATGTGATCCCATTTATCTATTCTTGTAATTTCTTGAGCAATTGGAGTCCTATCAAGGAAATCCTTTCCTATGCCTATATGATGGAGTGTATTGCCTTTCTTGCTTTCTATAAGTTTTAAAGTTTCTGGTTTTATGTTGAGATCTTTTATCCATTTTGAGTTAACTCTCGTGTATATTGAGAGATGTGGGTCCACTTTCATTTTTCTGCATGTGGGTGACCATGTTTCCCAGCATCATTTGTTGAAGAGGCTGTCCTTTTTCCAGTTTACTTGCTTTGCTCCTTTGTTGAAGATAAGGTGGCTATAGGTGTGTTGAGGTATATCTAGGTCTTCTGTTCTAGATGTCTTTGGGCCTATTTTTGTGCCAGTACCAAGCTGTTTTTTCAACCACTGCCCTGTAGTATAGTTTGAAGTCAGGGATTGTGATTCCCCCTGCATTAGATTTGCAGCTTAAAAGTGTTTTGGCTATACATGGTCTTTTGTGGTTCCATATGAATTTTTGGATCATTTTTTCTATTTCTGTAAAGTCAGTCAGTGGAATTTTAATGGGTATTGCATTAAATCTATACATTACTTTTGGTAGGATAGCCATTTTTACAATATTAATTCTCCCTATCCAGGAGCAGGGAGGTCTTTTCATTTTTCAGTATCCTCTGCTATTTCTTTCTTTAATGTTTTGAAATTTTTCTTGTAGAGATCTGAAGGGTCTTTGGTTAGATTGATTCCAAGGTATTTAATTTTCTGGTGGGATATCATGAATGGTAGTTTTCCTGAAATTTCCTTCTCTTCCTGTTTGGAATTGGTATAAAGAAAGGCTATTGATTTTTGTGTGTTAATTTTGTAGCCTGCAACTTTGCTGAAGGAGTTAATTAGATCCAGAAGTTTTCTGGTTGAGGTTTTGGGGTCTTGCAAGTATAAAATCATATCATCTGCAAATAATGATAATTTGAGTTCTTCCTTGCCAATCTGTATCCCTTTGATTTCTTTCTCTTGTCTGATTGCCCTGGCCAGAACTTCAATTACCATGTTGAATAGAATAGGAGAGAGAGGACATCCTTGTCTTGTTCCAGATCTAAGAGGAAATGGTTTTAGTTTTCCTCCATTTAATATAATGTTGGCTGTAGGTTTGTCATAAATGGCTTTTATGAAATTAAGGTATTTGCCTGTTATACCTATTTTCTCCAATGTTTTTATCATGAAAAGGTGTTGCACTTTATTGAAGGTCTTTTCAGCATCAATTGAGATGATCATGTGGTTTTTGTTTGGCAGTTTCTTGATATGTTGGATTACATTAATTGATTTCTCTATGTTAAACCAGCCTTGCATCTGTGGTATAAATCCCACTTGGTCATGGTGAATAATCTTTTTCATATGCTGCTGTATTCTGTTTGCCAGAATTTTATTGAATATTTTTGCATCTAGATTCATAAGGGAGATGGGTCTATAATTCTCTATCTTAGATGAATCTTTTCCTGGTTTAGGTATCAGGGTGATGCTAGCTTCATAGAATGTATTTGGGAGTGTTCCCTCCTTTTCTATTCTTTGGAATAATTTGAGGAAGACAGGTATTATATCTTCTTTAAGAGTTTGGTAAAATTCTGCTGTGGATCCATCAGGACCTGGGCCCTTCTTTGTTGGGAGACTTTTAATTACCTTTTCTATTTTTTATAGGTAATGGGCTTGTTTAAGTCAGTTATGTCTTCTGGGATTAGTTTTGGTAGGTCATATGTGTTAATAAATTTGTCCATTTCTTCTGCATTTTCATATTTTTGTGAATACAGTCTCTCATAGTAATCCCTGACAATTTCCTGTATTTTGTTGGAGTCGGTGGTTATGGATCCGTTGTTTTTCATAATCCATACTATGTTAGATTTTTCCTTTTTCTTTTTGATGAGGTTAGCCAGAGGGGTGTCTATTTTATTAAACTTTTCAAAGAACCAGCTCTTGGTCTTATTAGTTTTTTTAAAATTATCTCTTTAGATTCTAATTGAGATATTTCTCCCTTTATTTTTATAATTTCCCTCTGTGTGTTCCATTTAGGGTTTTTTTTTTTTGTTGGATTTCTAGTGTCTTATTAAGTTGCCTTGTGAAATGTTGTTGACTTATTGTTAGAACCCATTCATTTATTCCATAAAGCTAGTTCCTGTGCACTATGCTGAACTTAAGGTCAAGTATTCTTACCCCTAAATATAGTGCCTTACACATAATAAATGTTAAATAAAAATATTTGAGTTAAGTATATAAATAGCCTATAATATGAATAATTTTCCTCAAGGAATTTTTCAGACAATGGAGAAAAAATAAGAAAAAAGAGTTAACTAAATGATGTCATGGGTGCTGGGATTTAGCTCAGTTGGTAGAGTGCTGCGCAGTCTCTGAGGTCCCGAGTTCAATTCCCAGCACTGCAAAAACTGGAGAAGGCCATGGCGAACCACTCTCCAGGCAATGCCAAAACAGTCAGCTATTGAAAACCCTATGAGGGTTGCTATGATTCGGACATGACTCAACAGCACCTAACAACACCAAATGATGTCATATTTAATGACAAGATTGAGATAAGAATTGAATGCTGCCCAATGGTGATTTAGGTGGAAAAGGTGATCTTAGTCTCAGTAAAACAATTTCAACAAGAAATTAATACTTGAACTGGGACTTAAAGGACAAACAAGCTTCCTATTTGATAAAATAAAGCAAAAAGGCAGGCAAGATGCAAGATTCCCATCAGTGAGACATTAGCACAAGGTTAAGAAAGCATTAAAAATGCATAGAAGGGGAAAATGACATAGCATTTTATCATATGGCATCATATATTAAATATTGTTTCTAATGTTTAACCTTTGCTTTCTCAGCTCTCAAATTAAAAGGAGGGAGAGACATCTTAAGTGACTGTTTTTAATAAGAGCAATTCATGAAATTGCTTTGTTAATATGCTAAATTATATTTTTGAAATCAAGATACACATATTTGTGTACAGAAACCTATTTCAGTTGTAGCTTCCTGTATTGTGACATGTGGAAAAAGCCAATAAAAATCCAAAAAATTTAGAACCTATTTTAAAAATCAAAAGACAGAGGCTATTATTGTTATTGTGAAATTAGTTTTGCTGGGCTTACCATATTCTCGTTTTGGCTAATTACAGAATCTTTGGTGTGGTTTCAAGAAAACCTTGGAAGAATTTGATGAAAAGACCTAGTTATTCACAAATAATTTTCCAAGTGATCAAGCACTGGGTGAACCCCTGGCCCATTTTTATTTTTATTTATTTTTTTATCTTGCTAAATTTCACTGGCTGCCTCTGGCCTCCACCTCACAATCCTCCTGCCTCTGTCTCTTGAGTTGCTGGGATTATAAGCATGCACCACAACACCCAGTTTGTTTTGATAATTATAAAACCCATCTTCTCATGTTAAACATCTAAATTTTACAAGGATAGTGTTCATGCAAGCACAGTCTCTGAAACTAATTTCTCAGACTTTAACTCAATAGTTAACATATCTTGTTTGCCAACTGTTTGCCAAGAAATTATCTAGGTTCTAAGAGTACAATGCCTGCAGCCATACCACTGTGGCATCCAATCCTGTCAGATCTCAGAAGCTAAGCAGGGTCAGACCTGTTAGTACTTAAATGGGAAACGGATTTTGATCTTATCCTAACATATATGTGTACGTCTTACTCCCATCGATGCTATCAACAAAAGAAATACAGGCACCTGTTTATTCAGCATCTTTCCTAGAGAGCAGTATTAATTCATAGTCCTCACAAAAGGCAGCTTATGGCAGAGGAGATACACATGAACACCCTTCCTATGCTCTCAACAGCATCATCCAATTATCAAGTTCAAGTTGTTCTTTGCTTGTTTGTTTAGGCTATGAATAGGGTATAAATAATGCAGGACACATGGCAGATATGGTTGGTCCCTCTTTTATGATTTCTCATACATAATAGAAATCCTGGCCTTTAAAAAGTAATTACATTCCTTGTAATTTGTCTGTGGCTTTTCATAAATGAAAATTTTATTGAAGTAGCAATATTGGATGGAGCTCCATGTGAGTGTCTGACCTAGTCCCCTACTGCTGGCCTGGAGCAGTTTAAACTTACTAAGGTGGTGACTGCCGTGTTGTGTTCTAAATGGCTTCTTCCATAAAATTTGGAACAAAATGTTACTTTTTACAAAACTAAAAATAATTTTTTCAACATAAATTAACTTCCTTATTAATTAATATGTTTATCACCACAGCATACTAGGACCCAGAACTGTGGTTTTAAATAAGGTGGTAGCTCCTCTAAAAAAAGCTTTTAGTGATTGCTTTGACAGGATCATTCTAAAAATAAATGTATAACAAATTAAAATACTGGAAAGAATTCAAATAGTGACTTTTCTTTGCTTTCATTAGCTAAACACATGACTGATTCCTTGGACCACAGTGTGTTCATGGATCTTGTCTTTCCCACCACTTATTTTTAATTATGCTATAAATGCAAGCAGTCCTGAAAATCTGTAACAGTGTTTACGCTTGCAGTAATAGTGCACTGGGCAATTTAATTATATCCTTGAGATGATTTTCTGGACCAATTAGTTGAACCCATTTTCTTAGAGTAATTCATTGTAACCCATTTCAAATTACTAATACATTTCATTAAATAAGTAACAATCCAGAAGATTAGCTAATTGTTTGGTTATTTTTACCAAGAAAGCTTCTGAAATGTCTCTCTAGAGTCCTTCTATGCAGTTGAGACATGTAACTTTTAAAGCCTTTGCTTTCTCAGGTTAAGGGACCTAGTATAATAACAGCTTTTGCAATGTGGAAATGCAGTAAAGAATATGGCTGACTTCCAAGACCCACTTCACCATTTACTAGAGAAATGATTGTGGGCAAATTGTATAACCCCTTTAAAGCCTTCAATTTCTCATTTGCAAAGTAGGAAGTAATCAGAATATCTGACTGATAGGACAGTTGTAAAAATAAAATGAGTAGAGCACCTATTACAAAATTCTGTACAGGATGAGCATTCAATAATGTAGTTATCATTACTGTTAGCATTAACAATAATTAGTCATCTCTAATGGCTTCACAGTTGTCTTCACATGAGAAACAATCCTTTACTTGCTTTCCCTGTTACCTAATAGACTATGTTCATTGTCAACTAACTTTCCTTTCTCTTCCAAGCCCAGTTCAGGGCTTCCCTCTGTGGTGTCCCAGAGGTAGTCACAACATTGCTACTTGCACTTGGGCAGCTGCTGTTAATGTAGTCTAGAGGACACTGGGCTTTGAATCTGAAACTGGATCAAAATCTGTAACCAGCTGTGCAGCCTTGGCCAGGTTGCTTTCTTCACTCTGGGACACTGCTCTTTCTCATGTGAAATAAAGGCTCTTGATCTGGCATCAATTGTGCTAATTCTAGCCCACAAAGAGCCCAAATCAAAATACTGGGACAAATGCCTCCAGTTCTCCATGACTGGCTTTGCCCAGGAATGAATGCGATTCCCTCTTTCTAGATCAAAAATAAATACCTGTGAAATTTGTCAGACCCCTGCTAGGCAAATGGTGCTATTGGTTTTGGTATAAGGCTCAACCCTCTAAAACTACCAAGGAATTAAAAAATAATTCAGGTTACTCATTATAAAATTAGGTGTTGAAAGGAAGCAACTTAAACACTGAAAGTCTTCTTGCCGGGATTCTATGTCTAGCCCAATGTGCTCTCCCAACTTGGTTTTGCTTGCAAAGATGTATGGTTCCGCTTTCACGTTAGCCTCAGCAGTATACTGATCAGTGCTGTAAAACCTATTTTACTTTTCTTTCAGCTAAGCTACAATGGAATGTTACAAATGAATACAAAATAGGTGACATAAAAGCCCAGAGGAAAACAAATGAATTTATCAAGGACAAATAAACACAAATTAAACACAGAAATATAAACTTCTGGCAGAGGTTAAACATGAATTAGCATAGTTTCCATTTTAATTCTGACTACTGCAAAATTATAAGCTTTAAAAATAATGAAGTGTTTTAAAATATTTTAAATATCCTTTGTTTAATAGTTCTGTGTTTCATATACCTCAGGATAAATTGAGATGTTAGCCATATATTATGGACTAATATTTGATAATTCTGAGACATATACTAGCAAAAAACTAACAACACTGTACTTATCAAGGTTAATAATAGAGTTGCTGTTTATTGAGCTATTAATAGGTGCCAGAAGGTTTGCATTTGTTAATTTCCCAATCCTGGGATTGTAAAGGGTAGTGATGGTAATAGCTCGATATTACGGGCAGCAGCCCAACATTTGTTGAAGACTACAAGCTCTATGTATGGCATTGAGAACAGTCAATAAGACAGAGTTCCTCTTGTCAAGCATCTTGTTATGCATCTCCCAATTCATGTTTTCAACCCACAATTATCTCCTCAAGTCTCTACTCACATATCTCAATGCTTCTCTGAATTTTTCATAAGCAGCTCAAACTCAGCCAGTATGAAGTGGGGCCCCTGTCTTACTAAAACTCTTTCTATATTTCTCATGGATTCCGTCTTGAAAATTGAGAGTCATTGAAGAACCTTCCCTTAAAACCTCAACCCTCCAGTCTAATTATTGACCAAGTCCTGTTGATCCTTGTGGTTTAACTTCTCCTCGATGTGTTCATTCCTCTACACACACCCCGATACTCTTTCCAGTCCTTAATTATGTCTTACCATTGTAATTTTCTTCATGCCATATTTTCTGCCTTCATTTCCTCTTCCACCTTTGAAATTCATCATACACACTGCTGATGGACTTGACACACTGGTCTTTGTAAAATTTAATTCTACTGCTCTAAAGTCCATTGCTGCCATTGCTTACAAGATAAAGTTCAAATTATTTATCATTGCATTTAAAACTTTTCATGTGCTAGTGCCTGCCATCCTCTCTAAATCTGTCTTTTGTTGTATTCATTCTTCTTCCTAAATGCCTGCATATTTACCTTGCCAAAGGACATCATGTTACTTCCTACCTCCACATGATAACCTCTGTGTTTATCTATGGATAAGATGCCTAAGATGCATCTCTGTGCCTGAGATGCCCAGGTCTTTGTGTTTATATTTACTTCACAGTTTTTTTCTTGTCTTCTAGTGTGGACAGCCTATACTTTTCTACTATTCCAAGACTCAGTCTGTAAATACACAGTCCTATAAAGTGACTCATTATATCTTTCTTCCTAATAACATTTTGTACTAGAGAAAAGAGTTTTGTGTTTCATCTAAAGTTATTAATTTTTTAATGGAGCAAATATTTCTCATCAGCATGACTTTTACTGAGTAAGAATATAACATGAATTCATGCATAGTTTTTAAATTTTTGTTTGTTCAATAAAGATAAGTAAGAATCTGTGTACATAAAGAATTCAGTTTGATGGTAAAACAGTCACAGAGATTGATAAGCTCAGTGTGATAGGATATTCTCTGTGTGTAAATGATAGGAATCATATATTATAAATTAATGAATAAATAATATGAATATGGATATAATGCGAAACATCATAGAAGAGCTTGGAAGTTGCTGATAAAGTAGGTGGTCAATAAATTTTGTTGAATAAATCCATTTTAAACATTAGTTACTGATTTTAATCGTTTCAAGGAAGACTTCATTTAGCATATGGCACTAGCTAAATCTTGAAGGATGTACAGGGTTTAGGTGGAAATAAAAGGAGAAGAAGTATATTGTAGATCAAAGGCTTGTGTAAGGACATGAAGGTACAAAAGAGCACTGTGTATTTGGGAAGCAACAAATACTTTGATACTGCTACAGTGTATTATTTACTCTAAGGATACGTTTAAGAGTCACTGGAATTCATTACATTTATATTTCAATGGCTATTCTATAGACTACAGAATGCCACTAGTGTGTGGCTTAAAGAGTTAGAAATTTTCTCTTGCATTATTCATATGGTACCACAAGAAGGTAGGGAAGATGTTTCTCTTATTCCAAAAGATAAGGGTCCTGACAGAAAATGATGTCCACAAATTCCCTTGTACATTAAAAAAGAAAGTTTCAATTTATGAAAAGGATGAAATATATCAGTACATACTTTAACTAACAGATAGACTTTTGATAAATCATTCTTAAAATTTTTCTTAATCAATCATTCTATCTATTTCAATGCTACTTAAATGAACTTGACCTTCAAACCTGGATAGTTTGTCTCACTACTCACAATTTCCTTCTCATTAAGGGTGTTATCCGTCTCCACTCCGAGGGTTCCCATCCATCTGTCACCCATAGATTAGATTATTATAGCTAGAAGGAACGTCAACCATTACTGATTTCATGTTACTTATTATTGAGATATTGGAGCTGAAGACCATAGAGGGGAACTAACTTTCCTAAGTTCACATATGGACTTGTTTGGCAGCCCAGTTCTCTTTTATTTCTTAGCCTCGTGGTCTTTAATTACATTATTGATCCAAGTAGATCTTGGCTTTTCTTCCAAGTTTACTCACCATCCTTAATAACACATTCCTTAAGAAGCCAATAGGAAGACAGATGCCCATAAAAGTAGCAATGGCTCATTGTAAAGGCATCACAGAACCTCTGTTGCAAAATCAGTTATAGAAGCTTTCATTCTTCCTTTAGGTTTTTACACATTTTCTTGCCCATGAAAAGTTATATCTAATTGCTTACATCTTCAACTTGGTATATTTTGCAATATATCTCTCCTTATATAATTGTATGCCCTCCTAAACCAGGCACAGTGGCCCACGCCTATAATCCCAGAGGCTTAGCAGATGGAGGCAGGAGAATCACAAGTTCGGGACCAGAGGGAGTCTGTGTAATTTAGCGAGACACTGTCTCAAAAAAAGTTAAAAAATGGGCTGGGGGTGCAGCTCAGTGGTCCAGCACTTGTAAGGCATGCAAGTGCAAGGCCCTGGGTTCAACCTCCAGTACTGAAAAAAAAAATTGTATGCCCTGCTTTTGGGTTTCCCTAGCAACGAACAGAATTCTGAAAACAGCATAGTTGCTTTAAACATAGCTGGAGCTTATGAGTGATTTTTTAAATCTATTCCCCTGGAATACATGGGAATATAGTCACATTTCTGGAGCTCTCAAATAATTTTAACATATTTCTGGTGATTTTCTCCAAGTTATTTTTAAATCCAAATCTGACCATGTGTGTATTCATTTCAATTAAAAGAAATGTCATATGAAAAGCAGATTCCATGGAATATCATACAAAACCACAATTTCAATATTTGGGGGTGAATAGAATTATTGTATAACCATATGATTTAATTATTCATAAAAGCCCTTCCTACTACCCCAATGTTTTCAGTGTCCTTTACCACCTCCCAGGGCTCCTGTCTCCACCATTCATTTCTTGATCTTTTCTGGTCCCTCTTGGGTTCACTCAATATAAAATTCTTCCATATTTATGCATGCAATATTGCTGTTACAGTATTTAATTTCTTTCTTCTAAAAACATACCATTATGTATATTGTAGTGTATGTAAAGGGCCTCTCAGATTTATTTTACAAAACAAAGAAAAATATTTCAAATATTATTTTGGAGCCAACTAGATATTTTTCTGGAGCCAACTATATATATTCATCTATCTATCTATTTATCTATATATATATATATTATTCTGGAGCCAACTATGTGTGTGTGTGTGTGTATACACACACGTACACATGTGTATACACACACACATATATACACACAGAGACACATATATAGGGCAATATATATATACATATATGTGTGTATTTATATGTGTGTGTGTGTGTGTGTATGTATATATTGCCCTATTCCGAGCTAAGGAGTAAAAGCAGTAAGAAAAGTTTCTTCCAAACTTAGAGTGCTTAGCAGGTCTACCTGGCAATCCAGCAGGATATAAAGAGGTTAGTCTTGTATAAAAAACAATTGCTTTGCCAAATACTAGCAAAGAGATGAATAAAATATCTTCCCTTGAAAAATTCAGAGTAATGATGAAGACAGGTATATCTACCTCCCTACTTGACATCTCCACTTGAATATCACATGCCTTTCAAAATATCTAGAAACTAGATTTCCACCTTATTTCCCTAATCATGTTATTTTCCTCGATTCCTCATTTCAGAAAATATTATTTTATTAACAAAGCCAGTAAACAGATGTTATTCTAATCTCTTCACCTCCTAAACTCAATTTATCAGCAACACTTGCTGATCTATTCCTAAAGTAGATCTTAAACATATTTATTGCTCTCTGCTGTTTCTCTTACCATTCTAACATAAACCCCTGGGTCTCATCTGCATGGTTAGAAAAGCCTCCCAGCTCTTACTACACTCTAGCCTGGCCACAGTCCACTCACCCACCATGCAGGAGCCAGAAGACTCTAAAGTCAGTACAAGATCATAGCATTTCCTTATCTCAAAGCATTTAACCCTTTC
Source organism: Pedetes capensis (assembly GCA_007922755.1). Lineage (NCBI taxonomy): Eukaryota > Metazoa > Chordata > Mammalia > Rodentia > Pedetidae > Pedetes > Pedetes capensis. Next base: position 97,756 of record VMDO01004973.1, on the reverse strand, counting down.
TAAAAGCTCTTCAGATAAATACAAATGCCTTATCATGCCTTGTAAATCCCTCTCTGATGTGACTTCTGCAAAGAGCCCCCTCATGCCATTGCCCTCTACAGATGCCCCTTTTCAGTGGTCCTGTCTCTTATTTAAAAAGCCCAGATCTTTTCTGCCTAGCATGTTGTTCTATGCTTGCTTCATCCTCTTCCTTGTAGGCTCCCAATCCTTGCACACCAACTTTAAGAAGTTGTACTTCTTAGATATCAGGTCTCCATTAAAATATCATTTAATACATCATTAAAATATAATAGCCTTTCCTGACTGCCTGATTTACACACAAACACACAAACACATAGACATGCACACACAGACACACACATGTATGCACAGACACACACTTGCACACATACCTGCACACATGTACACACATGCATATACATACACATGAACACATACATGCATACACAGAGACACACATCATATTTTACGTGAAGATCTATGTTAATTTCCTTCATCATATTAATTATAATCTGTACCTAGTATTTTCAATGTACTTATTTTGTTGCATACTGTCAATCCCTTCTATCTAAAAGTTATCTCTAAAGGCAACTTAAATTTTATAAGAGCATAGTATGTATTTTGAATAAATAAGTATATTATTTCAGGTTTAATTCATCCAGAAACATTTAGAGAGTACTTCCTAAGGGCTAGGAATCCATCCTGGCTCAGAGATCATAACAAATTTCCTACCTTCACAGAGCTCACATTCTTGCTGAAGGAGGAAAGGAGACAGGAAACAGGTAAGGTAGGTAGTATAAGAAAAAACAGGAAAAGGATGTGAGAAGAAAGTGAATCTGATGTTTCAAGTAAGGTGGTCAGGAACAACCTTACAGAGAAGGTGATATCTGCAAAGGCTTAGAAGATGAGAGAGAGAGAACTATGTTGTTAGCTTTGGGAAAAACTTCACAGGCCTAGAAATGTAAGATGATGTGTACTTTTCAGGAGGAGTTAAATCTAGTGTGGTTGACATGCCATAAATGAGAAGAAGCATTGAAGATGACTTTAAAAAGACAGACAGTGGACTGAGTAACGTAAGACCTATGAGCACGTTGGCTTTTACTTTTCATAATGTTGGATGCCATTAGTGGATTTTGTGGTGTTCTCTACTTAAACGACAATGCAATGTGTGAAGCGTTATCTTAGCTCAAAGATCCCACCTTAAATTCATTCTGGGTGGTGCAGGTGGGCCAACATGAGCAAAGACTTCTTGGAGGAACTAAGAGCAGAAGTGGGAGGACTCCCGTTTACCTATTGTACACCTACCCTTCATTCAGAGCCCATCTCGAGGGTCACTCCCCTCAGGCTGCTGCTACATCTCAGGCAGATTTCCATATCGTTATGCTATGTGTTTACCATCTGTTTCTCAGATCACAACCTTCCTAGTGCCAGGAACCACTTCATATCCATGCACTTGATGTGTGCATAAACATAGTTGATGTCTCTTGGATACATGGGCATTAAAGTAGGAAACAGAAAATAGGTGCTTCTTGCTGATGGTTCTCAATTAGCATGTTCTTATAGTAAGTGGCTGAGAATCAGATTAATGTCTTAAGTGTGATTATATGTCATGGTAATACCTTTGGCACCAGAGCAGAGATTGAAAGTGCTGATAACAAAAGTTAGACACCAGCTTGTTTTCTCCCCCCTCATTACATTACATCCTCCCTATATCTACATGGTTCCTGATCATGCTCCTCAATTCTAACCATGTCAAAACCAGCAAAATGTGGGTAATCCCTTTTCCTTGTTAATTTCTTTGATACTAGAATTTGCCGTAAAAAGTTGAGCTTTCATTTCATCAGATATAGTAGGCCTTGCCCCAAAACATATTATTTGCAAACATGTATAGTAAAAGTGACTAATTGGGTCAAGCAATTGAATGTTTTCACTGTGTGTCTAAGAATAGTGTATCACTTACCACTATGTTTTAACAACATGACCCCAACAAACATTCTTAGATACGATTGTTCCCATGACTAATTATTTCACCTTAACTGTAAATATTTTGGAGTGGATCACCAGGAATATAACCATATATCTTCATCCTATCCTTCTTAATCTACTTTTTTTAAACTGCAGTCCAGTTGGCTGTAGTGACACATGCCTATAATACCAGTGACTCAGGACGATTGCAAGTTTGAGGCCAGAGGCAGCCTGTGTAACTTAATTATACTCTGACTCAAAATAAAATCACAAAAACAGGAGAAGGACATGGCAATCCACTCCCGAAGCAATCCCGAAACAATCAGCCATTCAAAACTCTGTGAGGGTCACTATGAGTCGAACCCAACTAGATAGCATACAAAAGCAACAAAATAAAAAATAAAAAAATTGGCTAGTGGTGCAGCCCAGTTGTAGAGCACTTGCAAAAGTATATGTGAGGTCCTAGGTTCAACCCTGAAGTACTGCAAAAAAAAAAAATTAATTAAAAAAATTAAAACCTCAGTCCATTTTTTTGCTCTATTCATCTCAGAATTGAGCTTCAGAATAAGAAAACGTTCTTCTCTAGAACGTAGAAAAACATTTGGCAAAGAAGATCATGCTCTCTACATTTAGAAATTGAGTGAAATGATTACCAAGATACAAAGAATAAAATTCTGGTGAAGCATATAATTTGTTCACAAAACTCTTTATTTGAAGGCCATTAATTATAAGGGAACTTAATTGCAATTTTAATGTTACTAGGTAACCAAATGTTTACCACTAATCATTACAGTGAAGATAGAAAGATAATCCTGTACACTCCCCTCCACTGACAATCCTCTGCAGAATACACTTGGAATCTTTTAAGAGCTCGGTTTAATTCTAGCAATCTAAATGTCCTGCTTCTTTAGGGTGTTAGTTACTACCATGTGCTAAGCTGAATATAGTATTTTACAACTTAAGATTCTGAGAATGATTTTAAAAGGTTGCTTTAACTCTTCCTGTGTGTTATATGTCAGGAAGAACTGTAAACATATTTCAAGATAAATTTAGCAGAAGAGATTAAGTGATGGTGATGACATTAAATATTTGCAACATGTGATCAGAGATTAACATTCCCAATGATGGGCAGCCCTTTATCTGCTAATCAGGTTTATGGACTTGGGTTGTATTTTGGATAATTCTGTAAGGAAACATGAAATTCTGCATTTATGGAATCATTTTCTAAATTAATTTTCTAATGTCTCAGTTATCTTCACTTATAACATGGATAACTTCTTACCTATGGCCATACAGTCTTTCTTCAACAGAATGGGAGGGGATCTATGGGAATACAGTACTCAAGTGCACAGCCTTTGTAGTCTATTCTCCAGCCAAACTCTTACCACTGCAACTCTGAAACACTGGGCTGTTCACTTAGTCTCTCTGAGATTCATTTTCTTCTTCGGTATTATTAAGCAAGCAGTGTCTACTACATTAAATAACTTCTGTGATTTCATGTGATCTGTATTCATAGCCCTTAATACAATATCGGGCACCTAAGTACAGTCTGTCTGCAGCCATACCACTGTGGCATCCAATCCCATCAGATCTCAGAAGCTAAGCAGGGTCTGACATGGTTAGTGCTTGGATGGGAGACCGCTTGAGAACAACGGATGCTGTAGGCTTGGGAAAAGGACCCCGCAACCCACTACCAAAAATCAATCTGCAATTCAACACCCTATGAATAGCAGAGAAGCACTGACAATAGTGTTTCATCTGTTGTACATAAGGTTGTTATGAGTTGGCCACTGACTCAACAGGACCTAACAACAATAAGCGTAGTCTAGCATCCCAATCCCATCTGATCTCAGAAGCTAAGCAGGGTTGGGCCTAGTTAGTCCTTGGATGGAAGACCGCCTGGGAATACTAGGTGCTGTAAGCTTGGGAGAAGGACCCAGAAGCCCTCTCCTAAAACATTCAGCCACTGAAAACCCTACAAACAGCAGAGAAGCACTGACAATAGTGCCTGACATGGCACAGCGTCTGGGAGTGTTTCATTCTGTTGTACCTAGGGTCACTGTGAGTTGGACCAGACTCCACGGCACCTAACAACAAAAGGTATGTGTGAGCTCACATGAAGCTCAAGTGAATTGATAAACTGGTTAGCCCTACAGTGAGTATGTCAGAGAAGAATAGAAAAAGAATACTTCCTACTGGTAGTTCTGAGCTAGTAGATTTTTTTACAAAGAAACAGCCTCTCACCCAAGGGATCAGCAAATGATTAGGCGACATTGCGTTGTTGTTGATACCTGAGCAGAGCATGAGGTTCTGCTGTGACAAACACAAGATATACTTATTTTCTTTTCAGTAGTTGTTTCCACAATGTTTGTCACTCTAAGATTTCCCAGAGGGAAGAATATCAAAGGGAAATTATAACAATGAACTATCTAAGAGAAAATGAGGGCAGGGAGGATCTTAATTTATAGCATGATGAGAACCTGGGAAGAAATTTGCCTCATCGACTCCTGTAAAATGGCATAAAACTGTCACTGACCTGCCACTGATAACGGTAAATTATTTTTTCTTCTGTGTCTAGGACTAACTGCCAGTAGATTTGTGAGATCAAAAGATGGAATGTAAAATTAATCACTAGTATTTCCTATCTGCCAGTGTGTAAGTTCTCTTTGCAAGTGCTAACCTATATCTTCCTAAAATCCTGAAGGTGGATGTTTCTATCCGTTTTAGTGATGAAAGAGCTAATGTCAAGATGTTTTCTAAATGAAAAATAAGAACCAGAAGTGCTCCTTCTATGAGGTCCACATCATCTGCTACCTCAGTTACATGGATGTTCTGGCATCCAAGATGAGTATGGGTAGAGTTTCCCTCATTAATGACAGAGACAAAAAACTAGAAGTCAGCCTTTGGGAAAACTATGGCTGTTGTTTCATGAACATATCTATAAGATAAACATGTTGCTAAAGCTACTATCTTCACTTTGTGTTTTCTCTTGTCTTTGCATTTAACCCAATTACTACTCTGACATACCTACTTTACCTATCTACACTGGTTTTTGGTTCTACTGAAGTTGGGTTCTAGTGCCTGCAAAATTTTAAATAGTTAACTTTAATGTGAAAGTTAAATGACATCTGGGCTAATATAATACTCTTTCATGGTGACTTATTCATAATGTAGATGAATAATGAGGAAGACACTCAAAACTGAATATTGAATTGTTTACTGAAATCTAACAACTCAAGGCTAGCTCTAATTGCCCTGACCCACGGGGTTTTTCAACAGGGACCTAGAGTAAGGGGGCAAACGAATGGGAGAGACAAGAGACACGAAGGACAAGAGCAAGGCAGGCTGTCTGATCAAGCTCCAAAGTCTTTAATTTTTTGCTATAGCTTATATACACATGAGAGGGGGAGGTACAAAAATGTCACAAGGGTCAGGGACTTTCCAGAAGTCTTCAGTTCTTCCTATAACCCTGACAACCGCTATCAGATGGTAATCTCAGTTCAAAGGTCACAATGCCCTGTGACTCAACATCTGCTATTTTCACCACACCCTGCACTTTTCCATCAGGGTATCTTGTAAAAGGTTACTTATGGTCTTGGCTCCCGGCACTAATGAACTAATCATTTGAACATAAGTCAATCATGTTGAGTTTCATTTTGAGGTGTTCCCAAATTACTTTAAGAGGTTAAATCTCACTAAATCTAGAAGACAACACTCACATCTCTAACAATGTGTGGCATTTCACTTTCAAAGTGTGCAAACAAGCACTATATCTGAAAACTAATTTATGTACCACCAGTTAGCATAATATTAAGAGTCCCGGCTTTGAAGTCAGACTGACTTTAGTTCCAGCCCTGGCTTTGCCAGTCCAGAAAGGTGATCCTGTGAAAATGCCTTGATGTCCAAGCCTGAATTATCATCTGTCAAATTGAAATAACATTGATTTTTAATTAAGTCTGTTGAAGGATGAAAACAGTAACATCTACAAAGACCTTAATATTCTGATTACTATATATAGTAGTCTAATGATGAATTCAACCCTAATTACTATTCATGTTTCCTTTGAAAAGTGTTGGAACCATGATTAGTCACTCTTGGACCACGTGAATTGACATTTTAATTGTTTAATCATTATGGTAACACAGCCATTTTTCCTCTACAAGCTAAAGCTGAAAACTGAAGATTTCCAATATTCAGAGCATAGTGAGATAGCTAGCCTCATTGATATAAGGAACAATCTTAAACTAGCCAGTGTATGTAAAGTCATTTAGAAGTGTTTGAAAAATCATGTAATTAGTAAAAATTAGCCACCCCTGTTATTATTTCTGCTATTAGAATTATCACTTTGTTATTAGAAACTCAATATAGATTTTCACAAATATCATTTCATGTAGAAGAAAAATCTATAAAAACTCTAAATTGATTTTTAAAAATTATAACTTTCTGGATCATGGTATTTTTGAATACAGAAAGGCAAAATATTCATGTAACAGGGATACTTTATGAAGAAGGTTTGGAAATCTCGTGTTTAAATATAATACCATATTAATGTGATCATCAGTGTCCTGCTGCTCTGCAGCAGTGTTGTTGGTGGCCTCAGGTGTCCTTTATTTATCTGTTCAGCACAGGTTCTCAGCTTTGTTAGCCTGCCAGTTCCAACAGGTGTCACATGGCTAAGAGGTTGTTAAATCCAAATTAAGAGTTCCCCTGTGATGGAGCCTGAGGAGTGATACGGTCAGAACTTTAGGGATTCCTCTGCTGGTTCATGCTTAGCAGGAACCCAGGAGTCCTTCTAAAAGCCACAGGACAGCAGGACATTCTCACTACCTGCCTGGCAAATGGACCTGTTTGGAAACAACTAAGCAACCATCTGTGAGGATGGAATGTTGGTAAGATGGCAGGAATCCTAGCCGGGAAACTCCAGTGTCCTTGGAAATTCTGAGCAAAAGGCTGCAGCACATCTTTGTGTCGCTCACCTGAACATCCAGACAGAATACGGGTGCAGAAGTCTATCAGGAATCCTTTGAGTTCTGCATATATCTGTGGAAAAAAAAATAAGAGGTATATGTCTATACAGTAAGGATTCTTGCATGTTCCTTGTGAGGTCCACCTTTGTTTATGAACTGTTTCCACTTCTCTACTGCTGATGCTCGGAGGATATTTGGTATACTTTAGAGTCAGACACAACCAGTCCTGAAAATCAGAGATGTATTTAAAGATACTGAATTTCTCCTCCTCTTCATCCTTCCATTCTTTGCCACGCCCATCCCAGCTGTCCTTTAAAATAAGCCTCTGCACAAAAGCATGGCTTTCTACTGTTTCATTCATTCATTTTTCAGAAAGAGTAGGATTAATGTAAAATTATTCTTAAGAAGTTGAAAGGCTTCCTAGTGGGAAAAACCTCACTATGTTTTAATAACTACAGATATGAAATGTGTGAATGCATCAAAGGAAGATGGAAATTTTTTCTCACTGTCAAGAACTTTTTCCCCCATGCCCCCAGTAATGTAAAAAACAAAGTTCTGCATTAAAAAAATGCCAGGTTTGGTGGTGCAGGCCTGTAATCCCAATGACTCTGGAGGCTGAGGCAGGAGAACTGCAAGTTCAAGGCCAGAAGTATCCTGTGTAACTTAGCAAGACTCTGTCTCAAGATAAAATGTTAAAAAAGGGCCGAAGCTAGGGGGTACAGATCAGTGGTAGGGTGTTTGCAAGGAAAGGCCCTTGATTCAGATACCCAGTACCAAAAAATAAATAAATAAATACAAGGAACTGCCTCCTTAGGTAATGGAAGTTTTTTCTGAGAAGTTTTACTGAGCACTTTATCTACCTATTAACTATGAAGCTATTTTTAGAATGTAAACTATTGTTTGCAAACATTCATGGGTGTTATTTCTATGCCTTCATACCTGAACTACACATTGGAATGTGTGTGTGTGTGTGTGTGTGTGTGTGTGTGTGTGTGACGTATACTTTGAGTTAAAATGCATTTACCTAAATTAACTCTCATCCCTTTAAACTCTGTGAGACTCAGAGATATTATTATTCTCATTTTTCAGCTAAGTAAACTGATGCACCGAGCACTTATAGTTCTTCCCAATTATCATAAAACTGGAAAATATCTTAGTTGGCCTTATACAGGCAAACTAAGAAAAAGATTCTAACACCGTAAGTGTAGAATTAATGTTCTTGACCATCAATAATGAAAGTTAAAAACAAATAAAAACTTATTGGTTTTACTAATATTCTGTAAATTTTCAAAGATAACCCACTGGAAGTACTAGAAGAAATCCTTCATTAGAAAAGGCTGCATGGTGTAGTAGAAAGCAGCTTGGCACAACATTTAAGAGCATCCCAGCAGTGAAAACAAATATTAAAAATATAATTGCACAATAATTATCATCATAAGTGCCACAAAGTAAACAGAATGCCATAAGGGCCTAATGAAAGAAGACATCCCTCGTCTGAGGAAGTAAAATGTTATTCAGAAGAATGAAATCAGAAGAGAGAGTTAAGACTTATCTAGGGAAAGAGATGCGGGAAGCACATGCGGGGCACAGAGCACAGCATCTCATTTCCAAGGAGATGAAAGAAAAACAGAGTGGCTGGAACACAGAGTGCAAGAGGGAGATGTAGCACTAGACCAAGAAGAGGGGATGGGGGCCTTGACTAAGGCAATTGCTATGATGAAGAAGAATAGAAAGAGAAGGCAAAAGACATGATGGAGTTGGAATCAATGGACCTTCCCAAGGATGTCGATGTGGAAGTTGAAAAAGTTTTGTTTGGATCAGATGATTTTTGATGCTTTCTCCCTGGTGACTAAGAACCCAATTAAGGGGAGAAAATTAGCTATATTATAGAAATTAGGAGGAAAAGCAGTTTTAAGAGTGATGAATCTTTTCTACAGCTCTGTGAGTGGACGGGCAGTAGGGTGAGTGGGTGAAGATATTAATTTCCTTAATCTGAAATTAGAAAACTTTGATGTCATTTCCTCTTCCTCCTTTAGGAGCACACAGAAAATACCTTGTGAAATTTTCAGATAATTGATTGAAGAGTGCTAACTAGCAGGAAAGCTGCATTTATCTAGACTCCAAATGGTGTTCTTCTTCCTTAATCTTTGTTACAATGTGATCTTTTTTGTGGGAGGGAGATATTTGGGGGTTGAAAATAAAATTTGGGCTGCAAATGCAACTCAACGCCTGGCACATACTTTGTAACTGTTCCACCACTTGGTTGCACCTGCAGCCCATTTTTTGAGTGAGAGTCTCACTAAGTAACACAAACTGCCTCTGGCCCCAAATTCCCGATTCTTCTGCTTCCACCTCCTTCATGGCTGGGATTGCAAGTGTGCATCATCAGTCCTGGCTCCCCTATGATCTTTTATACCCAGTAGAGCCTGATGAATTTCAGGCAGTAGAGAATAAAATACGGTAGCTGCTTATCTTTTAGAGCACATACTATCGTGGTCAGATTCTTCTAGATGAAGAATTGAAGGATTTTAACTGTCAGCTAACCTCAATAAATGTGAAAGGCTAAATAATCCTTACAGGATTTCTATTTATGCCTCTGGCATATTACATAAACCCTCCTCAGGTATTCAGGAAGCAACTGAGAACAGTGGGTAGAACATTTAACACCCCATTTGAATCTTATGCCTACCACTTTCTGACTACTGTGGTTACTTGAACAAATTGCTCACTGAGTATCTGATTCTTCATCTATAAAAGATTTTTTGTGAGAATTAAACTCAATAAACACAAGCTATTTATGATACAAGTGAATCCCTAATCTAGATAGAGTAAGCATTTCATAAATGCGTAGCTTATTTTCTTAAAACTAGAAAGGCAGCAGGTCAAGACCTTGCTTCGGCAGAAGGCATTGAAACTGTTCTGTAAAATATATTTGAACTTCATGAAACTTAGTGGAAACTGTCCTTAGTGATATATAACTTGAAACAATTCTTCTCCCCAGTTGAGCAGAGAAATGTTAGTGTTTATAAAATATCTGGCTCAGCTACAAACAGGAATTTGCATTGTTGTTCACACAGATTCTCTGTCCATAGCTTCTGCCTTTATGCGTAAAGCAAATGCACCCGACCAATGTTATCCAATAGAAATACAAGGTGAGAGAAACAGTGTGAGCCCCATGCACAATTTTAGGTTTTCTAATAACAACATTATGAAACTGGAAGAGGGAGGTGATATCTGTGGTATTTTATTTCATTTAGTACATTTAAGAGACTATAGCCATACCAATTGAGTGTCCGGTCCTATCTGACCTCAGAAGCTAAGCGGTGTCAGGTCTGCTTAGTCCTTGGATGTAAGACCTCTGGGAATACAGGATGCTGTTGATTTAGGAGAAGAACCTGGAATCCCACTCCCGAAACAATTAGCCATCAAAAACCCTATCAGCCAGGTGTGGTGGTGCACACCTATAATCCCACTGGCTTGGGAAGCAGAGGCAGGAGGATCGCAAGTTCGATACCAGAGGCAGTCTGGCAGTCTGAGTAATTTAGAGAGACACTGTCTCAATAAAGTACAATAATAATAATAATAATAATAATAATAATAATAATAATAATAAGCTGAAGGTGCAGCTCCATGGTCCAGTACTTGCAAAGCATGCAAATGCGAGTCCCTGGGCTCAACCCCCAGTACCACCAAAAAAAAAAAAAAAAAAAACCACATGAATAGCAAAGAACCACTATCAGACATAATGCCAACATGGCACAGTGTCCAATAGTGTTTCATTCCTTTGTACATAGAGTTGCTATGGTATACATCTGACTCAATGACACCTAATGAGAAGAGTGTATCTCCAAAATATTAACATTCCCATATGTAAACAATAAAATTGGCTTTCTTTTCTTTTTTTGATACTAAGTCTACCAATTTTGAGTGTATTTTACACTTAGGGCACATACTAATTCATACTAACCATATGTAAAGTGACTAGTGACCACCACATTGCATAGCCTTGGTCTGTGTGGTCTCTAAAAGTCTTTCCCATACCTAATTTCCAGTGCTATTAACTACATACTAAGCCAATGGTTTTCTATGATTTTATTGAATATTATTTTTCATGACCACATGGGTTTACCCTGTAATAAGCAATAAATTTCTGACTTAACTGAGTGAACAATTTAAAAGGGCATTTAAGTTGTTTGGCTGCAGCTCAGTGACAATATGGTCATATCTGTCCAAGAATCCATTCTAACGCTAAGTGACAAAAGTCACTCTGTTATTCTTTTCATAACTGAATACATTATAACATGATCATAATTATGTTAACATTATGACAAATTCCACTAATACATGTGCCATAAAATATTTAAATCATTGGATTCCCCCAATTATAGCTCGTGTCAACTTTTGTCGAGGATATATTCTTTGCTGCAAGCAAATTCCTGTTACTCTTCTCATGTAATAAAATTCTGTTCAGTTTTTATGACCTTTACTACCAATCACAAAATAATATAATGAATGCATAACCATGAAGCCAATATAATGTGTGCTTTCTACAAGGTGAAAACATAAATTATTTGATTATACCAAGTAATTAAAAGCAAGATTTTTTCAAATGATTTTTATGAATAGACTTTAGTTTGTAGGACACTACTAGATTTGCTAAAAAATTGAGCATTATATCATATCATTTTTATGTTTACCACAATAAAATATTGAAGATAATCTTAATAATTAAAATAATAGTCACGCCCTAAATGTAACCATGTTATTCCTTGTAAGAAGGAAATAGACAGTATTGTATCATATTTTAATATCTTACATTGGTAAATGTCAAAACTAATGAAACAATATTGATATATAATTATCAAATGAAATCCATAGTTTATTAAGATTTACTTAGTGCCAGGCGCGATGGCACATGCCTGTAATCCCAGCGGCTTGGGAGGCGGAGGCAGGAGGATCGCAAGTTAGAGACCAGAGGAAGTCTGCGTAACTTAGCCAGACCCTGTCTCAAAAAGTAAAAAAATGGATTGGGGGCGCAGCTCAGTGGCCCAGCACTTGCAGAGCATGCAAGCGCGAGACCCTGGGTTCAACCTCTAGTACCGCAAAAAAAAAACAAATAAATAAACAAATAAGATTTATTAGTTGCTACTTAATATCTTTTTCTGATCAGGAATTTGATGGAGCAACCATGTTACATTTAGTAATCTGGTCTCTTTGGGTTGGGATTTAGCTCAGTTGGTAGAGCACTGCGCTACAGTCTCTGTGGTCCCAAGTTCAATTCCCAGTACCCCAAATAATGGGAAAAGGGCCTGGCAATCCACTCCCAAGGCAATCCCGAAACAGTCAGTCATTGAAAACCCTATGAGGGTCCCTATGAGTCGGATACTGACTTGACAGCACCTGACAACGACAATGCTGTGGTATTCTCTCATTCTTTACTTTTTTTTTTTTTTTTTTTTTTTTTTTTTTTTTTTTTTTTTTTTTTTTTTTTTTTGATTATCTTGAGAATTTTCAGCACAGGCCAGATATTTTGTAGAATTGAGATTTTTCTGTTGTTTTTCTTATGAGTAAATTGACACTGTGGGTTTTGGAGGGCTAGATCACAGAGGTACAGTGCTGTTTTAATCATATCATCTCAGATATTTACGTATGTATTTGTTTGTTTGTTTTTGGGACAGAGTGTCACTCTGTAGCTGAGGCTGGCCTGGGGCTTGCTATGAAATTGAAGCTTACCTTGAACTCACAGCAATCCTTTTGCCTCAGCCTACTGAGTGCTGGGATTACAGGCATGCTCTACCACACCCAGTTTGGTCAGCATGATTGATGACTATTTTTGTCAGCCTTGCTCATCTGGATAAAATAGTGTTTGTCAGATTTTTTCTCTAGTAAATTTCTTTCTCCTCCCTTCTTTCCTATTTTACTCTTTAAAAAGAAGTCATTCTGTACAGCCCATAGTTTAAGAATGAAGAGTTTTGCTTTCCTTCTTTTAGGATGGGATAGCTGAATAATTTCTTCAGCATAGTTGACTTATTTATTCCTCCACATTTATTAATTCATTTAATTATTTATTCATTTCAGTACAGATTTATGTATATTTGTTTTATACTTTGGGTTATTACCCAATAACTCTTCTGTTTTGTTGCTCAAATTGTATGCCTTTGTCTACTGGAGGTTTTTTCATTTTTCTTTTGTGCCCTTTAGACATATCCACATCAGAGTGTTTGTTGTTTTTTTGTGAGGGATTTGATACATAGTGATACTATAATATGGTCCAGAATCATCTTGTATTTTTCCTACACTTAGAATTAGCCATATCTCTAATACATCTTTGTTTCTTACATTGGAGAATGATAATAGAAATGAATTTCTTATCTGGGGGCCATGTATGCTCATTACTAGGGTACATTTCTTATAGATCCCCTCAGCTCACAAAGAAAAGAAATATATGTGTGTGTGCTAAACCATTTGTATATACACATCCATGAACACCACTATGAGTTGCAATCTTTACACTTGTGAAGTTGAATGTGAACTCTTACCGAGGTCTCCAGCTTTAATCAATTACATTGCATGTCATTTTAGTGTCCTCACCTTACTGTTTTTATAAATTCCCACTCCAAAAGTGCTGCTTCTCACCATTTCCTATGAATTTATTTAATTATGTGATTAAAGGATACTTACATATCAGTATCAGAATTGTTAAGCCAGATCCCTATGGATAAACAACTTTACTGACAGGAGCAAAGGAAGTATGTGCAATTACTGTCGGCACCTGACAACAACAGCTTTACAGACCATTTTCCAAGTTTCTTAGGCAAGCACTTCCTTCAGTAAGATTGCTTCATACATTGAGAGGGGAGGCATAAAGCAACACAAGTGTATTCTGTTACACTTTTAGAGGTCCAAAGTACAATATCACGGTGTCAGCTGGCTGTGTTCTTTTAAGAGCTTTTAGGGGGAAATTTTTATGTCCATGCTTTTTTCAGCTTCTGGAGGCTGTCATTTCAATGATTTTTTCCCCCTATTTCTGCATGATACTTATGGAAGAGGTACTTGACACCTTTCCATTTTTAGGGAACCACTCTGTAGTTCTTACATATTATTATGTGTAACAATCACTTGGAGAGATTTTTTTTTAATAGAGAGATACATGCATCAGCCCAAAGTTCAGAAACATTCTCGTGGACTCTGGAGATCTAGAATTCTGATAGGAACGTTACAGAGAACCTTTGTGTTCATCTAAACTAAGGTTTTTATCCTGGTTCTACATCTCCATTTCTTAGATCAGTTTCAGTCTTCTTTGATCTTTTCCTCTGGTGTTTAAGTTGTCCAGCTTGCAGTACTATGCTCATATTGACATGGGAAAAATCACTTGAATGTGAAGAAGTCAGTAGAGTTTTGTGAATATTTTGAAACTGTACTGTGACATGAATCTACAATTTCAGAAATAGTTTAGAAACCTTCCATCCTCCTTGTAAGGAAATGGTATCTTGTAGTTTTTTTTTTATTGGAAATTTTTAATGTATACCTTAATGTGATTCACTCTGACATGCTTTTCATTGTAACATTTCCATATATGCATTTTGATAAACATTATTCATATAGGTTACCCCTTTGAGAAAGTTGAGTAGGAAAGGGTTTTCTCATTAAAATAATTGTATATGAAACGACAACATTATATTCTTTTCATTATATATATTTAGTCTATTACATGTTAATTCCAAGATAAAACAATATATACATTTTTTAAAAATCTACTTCAATTGGATAGTCTCTGTATCCAAAAATACAGACAAAATAAGATCTAAAGTGTATGATTTATGATAGATTTTTGGCTGTTTATGGCTGTTTCTAGAGGGCTGGGATTTAGCTCAGCTGGTAGAGCACTGCGCTGCAGTCTCTGAGGTCCTGAGTTCAATTCCCAGCACAGCAAAAATGGGAGAAGGGCCTGGCAATCCTCTCCCAAGGCAATCCTGAAACAGTCAGCCATTGAAAACTATGAGTTGGATACCGACTCGATGGCACCTAACAACAACAACAACAATGGCTGTTTCTAGACTTCATTAATTTATTTGTTAAATTTGTTGTTAGCAACAGTAGCCACAATTATTATCCAGGCATTCTCCAATTCTTACATGTTCCTTTTTATTACTACTAGCAACTAGCTTCAATGAGTAAATGCATAGAAAATAATTATTCTAATAGAATAGTCACTATATTTGAATATACCCAAAAGTCAGAATACCTGATTACTTATTTTCATTAAAAAACAGATTACTTTATGATGAATGTAAACCAGCTCATAATTTGGTAAAGGATATAGGCTTAAGTG
The DNA here is from genome assembly GCA_007922755.1 of Pedetes capensis. Classification (NCBI taxonomy): domain Eukaryota; kingdom Metazoa; phylum Chordata; class Mammalia; order Rodentia; family Pedetidae; genus Pedetes; species Pedetes capensis. The sequence goes on along the minus strand of VMDO01004973.1, from coordinate 82,492 downwards.
TTGGGCCCCATGTTCAGGTGACAACTCTATGTGGGGCACGCGCCTCCGGGTCCGGCCTGAAGGTTCCGACGGGTGGTGCCACCACGCACACAGATATTAAACACAGTTCACTCGAAACCCTCAGGTGAGAGGCGCAGGCTCCTGCGGCCCTCGGACCCTGGAAGAGATGGGAGAAAGGAAAAGCCTCAGGTGCTTTTTCCTTCCAGGGGCAAACACCTGTGTTGGTCGTCTCGGTGGTCACAAGGAGACAGCTGTTGCTTTGTCCGTGATCAGACGGAGAGCAGATTCTTTTCCTTGTTGATGATTGCGATGGGAAAGCATTCTTTCCTCACCAAAGGTCCGGGGAAGAGCAGCAGAAGAGGCATTTCCTCATCGGTGGTTGGGCAGGAATGGGCGAGAAGGCGAAAAAAGGGTCGCCAAAAAGGCCTGAAAGGGTCAAGCTGCCGCAGCGCAGCTCTATACGTAGCTCGCCCATGGAATGGCCTAAGCCAATCAGCTTTCAGTCCAATTGTCCAATCAGGAAGTGTTTTGTACAAACGTGCAACCAAGTTACTTTCATTTTCCCTAGATTTCTAACTTACAAACCAGATATTCAAATGCCATTTTCCCAGTTTGGGAGTTTTTGCCAATTTCCTCCCAATTTTTCCCTACATTAAGTTTATTTTAATATTTTGGCTTCTGATATAGTGGGTCCAAATTGAATTCCATTTCTGTCCAAGAAAACAAATTCTCCACAGTAGTTAACCACAACTAGCATTTACTGAGCAATTATTATATGCTCTTATCTCATTAATCTTCATAATACTGTACAGAAATGGGTGTTAATATTCTTGCTCTTTCACATGTAAGTAAACTAAAGCATGGTGATATTACCTACATTGTTGTGCTTCATGCAGCTACCAAGTAGGGAAGTTAAGTTTTAATATAAACCACAGCCCATTTGGTTCATTATATACTAGAGAACCAGATTAAGAATCAGAGCAGCCAGTACAATACCATGAAATTAAAAAGGATATCCTTTTGCAGGGTAGGTGAGCAAAAAGAAACCATTCCATCTTGTACTTTGGGTAATTTAATGATAGAAGATTTATATCTTTATTAATTGTACAAAATAAAATGATTTCATTATGACTTTCTCATACATGTATACTATGTAATTTGATTATGCTTATCCCCCTTCATTCTTTCTTGCCCATTTCCTCTACCCACTGCCACCTCGCCTCTCAAACAGTTCCCTTTCTACTTTCATGTCTTCTTTCTAAATCTAATTTCCAGACATGATAGAAAATAGGATATTTGTCTTTCTGAGTCTGGCTTATTCTTAACATGAGGATCTCAGGATCCATCCATTTTCCTGCAAATGACATAATTTTATTCTTTGTACATGAATAAACTCCAGTGTGTGTGTGTGTGTGTGTGTGTGACCACATTTTCTTTATCTGTTCAGCTGTTGATGGCTATCTATGCTAATTCCATATACTGTAGATAGTGCCACAAAGAACACAGTATGCAGCTCTCTCTATTACAAGCCGACATTGAGTCTTGGGCACATACTCAAGAGTGGTAAAACAAGATCATATTACAGTTCTATTTTTAGTTTTTGAGGAACCTCCATTCTGTTTTCCGTAGTGTCTGCACTAATATACATTCCCATCAATGGTGCATAGAGGTTCCTTCTCCCCTACATCTTCACCAGAATTTGTTGTTTTCTTGATGGCAGTCATTCTGACTGGGATGAGATGGAAAGTCAATGTAGTTTTAATTTTTATTTCATTGGTGCTAAGGATGTTGAAAAGTTTTTCATGTATTTATTATTCATGTATTTATTCATACATGATGTTATTTCATGTATTTCACCTTTGAAAATTGTCTATTCATTTACCCACTTATTGATTGGATTATTTGCCATTTTGGTGTTTCAGTTTTTGAGTTCTTTATATATTTGGGATATCAATCCCCTGTCAGATGAATAGCTGGCAAAGATTTTCTCCCTGTCTATAGACTGTCTCTTCACTTTGGTAATTGTTTCCTTTGCTGTGAAGAAGATTTTTAATTTCATGCAATTTGTTTTGTTAATTCTCACTACTATTTCCTGAGCTGTTAGAATCCTATTCAGAAAGCCATTGCCTTTGATTATATCTTAAAGTCTTTTTCTCAGGTTTTTCTGTAATAGTTTCAAAGATTCAGGTCTTACTTTAAGGTCTTTGATCTATTTTGAACTGATTTTTAAACAGGGTATGAGACAGAAATCTAGTTTCAGTCTTCTAAATGTGGATAACCAATTTTCCAAGCACCATTTGTTGAAGAGGCTGTCTTCTCCTACTTATGTTGTAGTAGTTACTTTTGCATTGCTGTTACCAAAAAACCTGAGGAAAATAACTTAAAGAATGAGGGATTTATTTTGCCCATGAATTCAAAGGGTTCAGTCCATCTTGATGAGGAAGGCATGGCTGAGTGGCTCACATCATGGGAGCCAGGAAGCTGAGAAAAAGGGAAAACGGACACTAGGCTGGCCTTATTCTTTACCCTCTTTTATTCTCTCTAGGGTCCCCAGCTCATGGGACGGTACCATCCACATGCAGGTTGGATCTTCCCTCCTCACTTAATCCTCTCTAGAAATGTAATCACAAAAATATGCAGAGATGCACCTCACCAGTCTGCTAAGTGATTCCAAATCCAGTCAAGCTGTCAATGAAGTTTAACCACCACATATGTTTTTGACACCACTGCCAAGATTCAGATGGTTATAGCTTTAAGTACTTACTTCTTGGTCCTGCATTCTATTCTGCTGGGCTACTTGTGCCAGCACTATGCTACTTTTATAATTATATCTCTGAGTTATAATTTGAATGCAGGTGTTATGATACCTTCAGCATTACCTTTTGCTCAAGATTGTTTTGGCTACTTGGAGGTTTTTTGTGATGTCATATAAATTTTAGGATTTTTTTTTCTATTTCTAGGGAGAACATCATTGGAATATAAACAGAGATGGCACTGAATTCTACAATGTTGTAGAAGTGATTATGGAAGTCCATACATATTTCAGAGGAAGCACAAAAGAAAATATAATCAACCCATTGAGAAGAGAATAATGGGGATCTACCTCCAAAGAGGTGATACCTGAGTTAACGTAGTGCATTGGGCCATGCCAGAGAGGTCCCCCAGAAGAGCAAAGGGAGTCCAAAGATTATCAATTCAGAAACCAATAGCAAAGGCTGGAACTAAGGAGGAGCACAAGAGACAACATCAAATGAGTGCTTACTCTATGCCCCCCATAATGTGTCTGCCCACTGTCTTTCTGTGAGGGCTTGCATGTTGCTAAAGGTTATGTCACCAGCTTTTCCAATACCAGCAGGGCCACCCATGGTGGACAGGTTTCAGCTGAGCTTCCAGATGAACACAGACTAAGACAGACCCCGCAGCCCACTCCCAAAACAATTAGCCATTGAAAACCCTATGAATAGCACAGAAGCACTGTCAAATCTGGTACTAGAAAATGAGCCTCCCCAAGGCTAGAAGACATTCAAGAAATGACTAGAAAAGAGTTACCTGCTTAAAGTAGAGTTAACTTTAATGATGGAAATGGAGTAAAGCCACTGGGAACCTCCTTTTGCGATGTAACATAACTCAAAATGAGAAGAAACATAGTGGTTGCAACATTCTGCTCAAACATAAAGAGATCATGTGCATGGCACAGTGTTGGGTAATGTTTTGTTCCATTGTACATTGGCTCACTCTGAATCATATCTGACTCAGCAGCACCCAGTAAAAACATACTATATGCCAAACAATCAGCAAGTAATTATTTCTTCCAATTTTCACACAACTCCTTGAGATATGGGGTCTTATGTTCAGTTTACACATAAAGGAACTGAGATACACAATGTTTAATAATGAGGCCATTGTCTTTCAGGCAATAAATACGGCCTTTCAGGAATGTCTACTTCCTTGAATGCCTGTGGAATTTCTCGGCATGCATGGAAGCTAGTAAAGAAAAAAATGAGGTAGGGTGTCTACCGAAGGCCTCTCCCCAGATCTTGATAGTAGTAGCTCCTTGCTACAGATATTGCTATTGACATGTGCTCTGTTGCTAGTATGTAAGGTACCATACTGTATAGTGGGAGGATATAAGGAAGTACCTAAGCTATCCATGCCTATGAGGACACAAAAGTAGCATATAAAATAATCATAGGTGTTAGAAATACAATTTTTGCATTACGGCAAAATTTGAAATGAGCTATTCAGGTTAAGATTGCTCAGAAGAGATAGTTTGCTCAGGAGAAATAGGGAATATCAGAAGTGCTGAATAGTAGAGAAGCAAAAGTAGGGGCTTGGGGAGCCCATAAGGCTGGTCTTAAAATCTGGTTTTGCCACTTCTTGCTTATGTAACCTTGTGGAAGTCACTTAACCATTCTATATTGTGTTAATTTTTTTATCTTTAAGATATAATAACTGCACTATCAGGATGGATAAATTGTACATGGTCTAGTATAAGGAGAGGAATATAGTTTTCTACATTGAATGATCTTCAGTGTTAGTCATTATTATTAACCAATGTTCTCTCATCAACTTTCTTTTTAATTCTTTTAATTTTATTTTCAATTGTGGTTACAATCACATGACATTAAATTGGCCATATTAAATATTTTAAAAGTTGACAGATTACTAGATTCAAATATGTTCACATCATTATGCAATAAATTTCTAGAATTTTTCCACCTTCCAAAACTGTAACAGTGTGGTAGATAAGCACTAACTCCTGCTCTCCCAGGGCGTGGCAACTACTTTTGTGCTTCCTGTTTGTGTTTTTCAGTATTGTGGATACCTCATGTGAGTGGAGTCATATAGTATTTGTCCTTTCATGACTGGCTTACTTCACTGACCGTAATGCCCGTTGTTGTCTTGTCTTGTTAGGTGCTGTCGAGTTGGTATCCGACTCATAGTGACCCTCATAGGGTTTTCAATGGCTGACTGTTTCGGGATTGCCTTGGGAGTGGATTGCCAGGCCCTTCTCCCATTTTTGCAGTGCTGGGAATTGAACTCGGGACCTCAGAGACTGCAGCACAGCGCTCTACCCACTGGGCCAAATCCCAGCCCTATAATGCCCGTAGGTTTTATTTATTAATAAGTACCCTTTTTTTCTAAAGAACCATACAGATACATATTCTGAAATAGGTTATTGTTGTTGTTAGGTGCCGTTGAGTCAGTATCTGACTCATAGCGACCACATGTACAACAGGGGAAACACTATTGTCAGTTCTTCTCTGCTGTTCATAGGGTTTTCAATGGCAGATTAATTTTTGGGAGTGGATTGCCGGGTCCTTCTCCTATGACATAGGTAGAACTCCTTTATCCTTAAACTAAGAGTTTGCCTAATATTTTCACTTGTTAAGCATTCTCCAAATATCATTTTTGAGATTCTAGAAACTTCTTCTAGTTGTTACAAGTTGATTCCTAGGTCAAGAACAGACTCCTGAGAGTCCCAGAGCAGTGTTGGTTCACCAAATTAGCTAGTCTGTCGTGTTTCCAATCCAGAAAAGCAGCATGCTGTACTACTTATCTGAAGCCTCAGTTTCCTCGTGCATGATCTGGGACACCTGCCTTTCAAGATTCTTATGAAGATTCAATGAATGGGGTGAGTGGAAGACATGGAAATGTACACTATTTACCATAGGTGCTTAATAATCATTAGTTCTTTCCTTTCTCTTCCATTCTCTTTTCCCGTTGCAAATGCTTTAAAATGAAGGCGATGGATTTTGTGATTTCTAAAGTGTCCACCACCCTATAACTCAATGGCTGCTGAATATCTACTTATAGCAAAGGTGACCTTGTCATAAATAATGGTTTGCTGCCCTGAACGTCTGGCTGTTAATGTCTCCCTGTTTGTTGGTGATGCATTGCTGCTAGGTCTCAGTATCATTTTTTTTCATCCTTCTTTTTTCCTTGAGTCTTTCATAAATATTATTCACTTGAACATATTTAATGTAAACCAAATCATGCTCATTTGGCTTTCTATCAAGATAAGGTACAAATTTATATATCTAGTGATAGTCCTAGATTAATAAATTCAGAAATTAGGAAGTAAAAGTGGCATGTTTATTCTGAACTTTAAAATTAAGACACAGAAAATAATTTTACTAGTGTGTTTCTTATTAATATTCATTTAAGAAAGCTGTGAACAGTTGTATTGCTCACCAGTCTCCAGTATCATTTCAATATTTTCTTGAAAATGACTTTGATTTTTGCTTTTGATGCCTGCCTAACTAGTGAATGTAAGATTCTTTACCATAGCAATTAACTGCAATTCCTTCTAGCATGTATAGCCTAAGTCTGTGCCTGTGCTCAATCATCTAGAACTAATTAGAAGTATCTGCTGCTTCTGAGGCTACAATCTGCCATTTTTTGGTTAGTGATTAATTGTGGGAAACTGTTATTAGATTTCTGATATGATGCAATGTAATTTTATTTGCCTCAAAACTCATTCAAAGAGACTATTTGGCTTACTGATAATTTGTATCCTGGCAAAATGGCCCAAGACCTATCCTGAGGCTTTGTAATCATCTCTTTCACTGGCACTGAATTCTGCAAGCCCACTGAGCCTGGGGGAGTCCACAAAATAAAAGAGATAATGTCCTCTAAGAGAAGGTCACCACGGAGAGTTATTTTGGGAAAGGCCCAAGCTCTGGTCTTTTCCAAACTTCATGGAAATATCCAACAGTGCAAAAGCAATTATTTGGTATAGGTAGTAAAGATGTTTGGAAATTGAAGTGGGATAAAGTTCTAGCATATTCAGGTTATTTAAATATCATCTGCCCAATCATTCCTCTTACCTTGCTACTAAGCATAAATATGGCATGAGAACTACTGTGCACTCAGTTCTCTGCCAACTTGTAGCAGCTTGAGTGGATATTTCCTGTTGGGATTTTCTTTAGAGATTTGCCCTTTCACTTGTCTATCAGTTTTCTCTGGGAACCATGAGATGGTGCTACATCCGTTTATCTTAAATCCTTGGGCCCTGACGTGACAACCGTCACAGGTAGATATGGAGTTTTTAACAAGTGGAGTTAAATGATGGGCAATTTCATTGGGAGAAGAACCTAGCAGACTTATATTAAAACTGTATTTTCATAGCAAGGTCCTTGTTTTAATATTTGTCTTTACCAGAGGTGATAGAATTTGTTGGAGCCTCTCTAAAGCATCTCCAATTCTAGTCTTTGATGTTGTTTTACCACCAAGGGCAGCTGACTATTGCTACCTCCTTTTCTTATATTCTGACTAGTTGTAAGGGGAGTTGATGGCAGAGCCATCTACAGTCTTTGGACTGTAAAAGCAGTTCTAAAATTTCAGTCAAAATGTCCAGATGGGTTTGTTAACAATGCATTCTTTGCACCTAAAGATTCTGGATTAGGAAACCTGTGATGAGAACTAGGATATGTCTTTTCTCTAGCCTACCAGAGAGATAATAAGATAGACATCCTGGGGAAAGTCATACTTTGAATGACATTCTCTACATAACATCACTTCTCCTTATAGACTTTTTGTAGAATGGAATGACTGTTAAATAAGGAGCTACAAAAAGGATATCGGACTCTTTATTTCAAAGAATGAGCTGCCCTTTGATTAGCTGGCATTTAGAGGAGTTGCTATTGTGGAGATCACACTATATTAGAAGTCAGAAACCTGGATCTCACATTTGGCCCTACTACTTAGATTTTCTTCTCCAACCTAAATTCTTGAGCTCCTTTTGTTTCCTAATCAGAAAAAAAAGGAATAAAGATTTTAATAATATTGTTTTTCCTATCTTAAAAGTAGTTGTGAGGCTCAAAGTAATGTTTATGAATGTGCTTTTAAAGTATTATGTAAATGTAAATGATGAGTATTATACCTTTCTAGAATTAGAATTGATCAGAGATTGAACTCTTCAACCAATTAAATCTTTTGCAGTTGTAAACCCTATTATTAGGGAAGAGGTTACCCAAATGTTATTCAATGTCATGTTTTTTTCAGTTATTTAAGGGTCTGTCTGTATCCTCAGCACAGCCTAACCTTCCTCAGCTTCCTAACTGAACATTCTAATCAGAGACAGCAGGAGCCAATGTGATTCATAGTGACTCTTATAAGGTTTTCAAAGGCTGATTGTTTCTGGATTGCTTCGAGAGTGGATTGCCACATCCTTCTCCCAATTTTGCAGTGCTGGGGATCTAACCCGGCTCTTCAGAGAGTGTGGAGCAGCACTCTACCAACTGAGCTAGACCCCAGCCCAAAGATGGCACTGGATGTGGTTTAGGCAATGTTCTTTCACTGGAGCACTCATCTGACCTGCTGGCTCCTCCCTGTTGTTTTAAGTGTGTTTGCATTTATACTGGGTATGTGTTCTTGCTTGTCCTTATCTCAATTTCTATGCCTCCATCACCATCACATCTGGACCATTTCCTCCATAAAATCACCTCTTAATCTTCCCAACAGCAAGCACCGCCATATGAGTGGCTACTCCTTGCTGTGTGTACTCAGAATCACAGGAGTACATCATGGCCTGTAAGCGACCTGAGAGTGTAAAGAGTGTATTGAGCATGGTCTGTTTCCTGCGTATATGCGTGGCACATTGTTGTCACATGGTACAGTGAGTGCATAAGAAAATATTCAGTAGAGAACAAAAGAGCCCCATTTGTAGGCCCAAGAAATTTTAGTTCTGGAAATATTTCCTGGCAGAGTCTGAGAAAGCTGCAGTCTCAGCCCCAAGAGAAGTTCAGTGGAAGCCCAGTCTCTAGCAGTGAGGTCACTGTGTTGCTGTGTCCACCGGAGCTGGTGTCTTGAAAATTGGGTGGTTTTCAAATTAAAGTATTCTTTTCTCCCTTTCTGTTTTGGTCTAATTGAAATATTGAACTCTTGCTTCAATTCTCTATTCTGTAGTCAGCCTGACGGTCCTCCTGCTATTCCAGGATAGTGGTCTCAGCCAGTCCTGGTAGCCATATTGACATTAATTCTTTTCATCATAAATATTTAACTACCTAGCACTGACCTCTACTTACACAATGGCTATCACTTGGTTTCCCAACTCATATTTTGCCCTCTAGATTTAACTAATTAACTGCCAAAGATATAACCGTTCTCCTATTTTGCACCCAAGGTATACAGTTAGAGCAGTTAATATTATTAAGATGGCATTGCAGGAAGGTACCACCAAAAGACCCTACTTGGGATATGAGCAAACCACCATCTAGCACATCTCAGATAGCTCCACTATCCCTGCTGGGAAGGTTTAGAGAAAACTTCATGGAGAAAATGATCTAGTTAGATGACTTTTCTCCAACCAAGTCTGCAAAGCTCTTTACTCTCATGAGCAGACCTTGCCTAATTCCAACTTCCTTTGAATTACAGAAAAGAGGAAACCCTACTTCTAACCCACAAACCCTTGTTCAATGAAATATTTAATTTAGAGGGAGCATGTGTGTTAGTTCGCATTTGTGTTGCTGTGACCAAAACACATGGCAGAGACAACTTAAGAAGGAAAGGTTTGTTTGGCTTACGGTTTCAGAAGGTCTCAGTCCACAGTGGTAGGAAGCCACGCAGAGAAAGTGGCAGAGCTCTAGGTGGAGAGGCTGTTCACAGACTGGCTGACCACGAACAGGGAGTGAGAGCAGAACCAGAGGCCCAGGTAACCTTCAAGAGCTCACCCACAGTGACCTAGTTCTGCCCGCTGGGCCCCATCTCCCAACATTCCACAGTCTCCCAAAATACCATCACCAGCTGTGGACTAAGCATTGACACAGGACCCTCGGGGCACTTTATATTCAAACAATAACAACATGGATTCTAAAGACAAATTTAGGGGGCTCTAATTCCAACTCTGCCACTTACTGGTGGATGACTTGGGCAGCTTACATAAGCCCACTGTCTCAATTTCTTTACTTTAAATGAGTAACCACTTTATAGGGTCACTATGCAGATTAGTGAGTTGAAACATGGAACATTCAGAGCAGTACTCAGCTGAATATAATCTCATATCCTCTAAATATATGCACTATTTCACAATAGAGTTAATGGTATTTTAAAATATTAATTCAATTGTCTATTAATTTAAATGTTAATATTAATTCAAATGTCTATGTGATACTAGTGATAAAAATAATACAGATAATTGAGTTATGGTTTTTAGGTGCCATGGAGTTGGGTCCAATTCATAGCAACCCTACGTAGAGCAGAATGAGACACTCCCCAACGCTGTGCCATGTCCAGCACTGTGTCAGTGCTTCTCTGCTATTCACAGGGTTTTCAATGGCTGATTGTTTTGGGATTGTGTCAGGAGTGGGCTGCCAGGTCCTTTTCCTATTTTTTGAGGTGCCTGGGGATTGAACCAGGGCCCCAGAGCGAGCAGACCAACACTCTGCCACCTGAACTAGACCTCAGCCCAAATAATTGAGAGAGGGGGTTGAAAAGCCTTTCCTCATAAGTAGGATTCAAGTTAATGGGTAGAGAAAGAGTGGAGAAAGCATAGAAAAATTGTCTTTTGGTAAATATCATGGTAACAATAGTTTCAGAAAACAATCATAAAAAGATGCTAAACTCAGTGTGTGCAAATGAGAAACAGAATCTTTCATGTGTCTCAAATATCTCTCCACCATATACTTAGTTACTCCAAAGGCAAAAATAGTAAGGGGAGAAAACTGACAAAAATCATCTTAACCAAGTGACCAGAGTGAGCCTCCCTATAGATATCACATGCCTCCAGGCCTGGACCACTGCCTATGCTATTTGAACATTCAACATGAAGAGGAAAAAAGTATTCTATACATTCAGGCTTTGCTTTCCTAACTATGAAATAATTGTTCATGTTTAAGTGGACCAAATGACTTTGAACTTACAGATCTTCACTTTTGCAGAGGCAGATGGTGGAACTGAAAAGCATCCTTTTAATACACTTGCTACCCAGCTGTTCTAAACAAAAGAACCTTTTTCAATAAAAAACTTATAACTTAAAACCTGAAAACATAGTTGAATATTTTATGGTAATGAAAATTTAAAGAATGGAGCAGGTAAAGTTCAGTTCATGTCTTAAAAAACAATATTTTACTGAGGTTCTAACCACTGATTTCTGCATGCCATTTTTTATATATCCCTTTATTGAACCAATATTGAAATTTAATTCTTAGGTTACCTCCTTTGCACTATATGATAAATCATTTTTGCCCTCTATTCTGCCATAATTTACATTATGAAAAGATTTTATGATTGTGCTATAGTAGAACTAGCAATAAAATTATAACAATATAAATTACAGACACAGGGATTTAAATATTTCAATAGCATTGCAATTTCAAATGAATTAGCAAGACTCAAAATGTGTTACTTCAAAAATTCTCATTGAATAACTCAATTTTTTAAATCTATTTTCATTAGATAAAACATCACAACCTAACTTTTTTCCAGACTGGAGAACTGAAACCAGGGCATTTCACCAGTGAGCTGTACCTCTATTCCCCTATATAAAATACTTTATTTTGAGACAGGATCTCACTAACTTATGCAGGCTGTCTCTGGCCTCAAACTCACCATCCTCCTGCCTCAGCATTCTGAGTCCCAGGGATTACAGTCCAGCTGTGCACCACAACACCCAGCTCATCCCAACATTTTTCATTCTTGTTTATTCATTTCTATATGTTTCACTCAAGAGTATAATTGTGAATTTTATTACATAATTTTTATCAATTTAACATTTTTATAGGTTGTATAATTTTCATATTTATTGCTTTCTAAAAAGTATTTGTAGAAAGTTCATACGTTGTTATTGTTAGGTGCTTTCGAGTTGGTGACCAAATCATTAGCCACTCTACATACAACAGACAAAAGAAGCATGTTATTGCTTCTCTGCTATTCATATGGTTTTCAATGGCTGATTGTTTTTTGGGAGTGGGTTGCCAGTTCCTTCTCCCAAGAAAGTTCATTTAGAAGACATGAAAATAGGTTAGTGTTCCTACTTTTTACATAATCTTTTTTTCTTTCTTTTTCATAGTCTTTCTTTGAAATCATTTTTTTAAGTGCTTACCATGAACCAAAGTCTCCATGGTGTTATCTTGTGTTGTAAGATGAATTAAATCCTGGTCCTTGCCTTCAGCCTGCAGCCATACCACTCTGGCATCACATCCCTTCAGATCTCGGAAGCTAAGCCAGGTAGGACCTGGTTAGTACCTGAATAGTAGACCACCTGGGAATACCAGGTTCCATAGGCTTGGGAGAAGGACCCAGCAACTCACTCCCCCAAAAACAATCCACCATTGAAAAACCCTATGAATAGCAGAGAAGCACTGACAATACTGTTTCTTCTGTTGAACATAGGGTCGCTATGAGTCAGACACTGACTCAATGGCACCTAATAACAACAGCCACCTTGCCTTCAGGAAGGTTGTAGTTTGCAGAGGTAAATGGATAAGAACATTTGTGTATATAGTGGTGAGTTCAAAGAGATAAGTATTTTTAGGATTTTTTAAATTTTTAATTTGATACATGAAAATATAAACATTGTACAAATTAACAGAGTACCATGGGATAGTCCATACATGTATACACTGTATAAAATTTAATCAGATTAAACACTCATTTATTTATGATGAAAACTTTAAAAATAATGTTTTCTAGCTTTTTGAACTGTACAACATATTGTTGCTATCTATATTCATCCAGTTGTGCTGTAGCATATCAGAACGTCTTTCTCTTATCTTACTTAGTACCCATTGTTCAAACTTTCCCCATCGTTTCCTGAACCCTGTTCTTCCCACCCTTCGGTAACCACCATTGTATTCTCAGCTCCCATGAGATCAACTCTTTTAGAATTCACATGAGTGAGATCATGAAGTATTTGTGTTTCTGTGCCGGAGTTATTTCACTTAATCCTTAACTGGTATTGTCAGGTCAAAATAGACCCCCAGGTGGGTGCTGGGCATTGTAGCACTTACTTAAGCAAGAGTACATACAGCACGGGGTCATGTAGGACTCCCAGAGCATGGCACCAGTTAAGGGATAACATGATGATCTTTACTACAATCCATGTTGTCACACGTGACAGAATTTCATTCTTTTTCATGGTTGAATAATATTTCATATTCCTTTGGATATATACCCAATAGTGTGATTGCTAGGATGTAAGGTAGATCTCATTAAGGAATATTATTTAAGGAATTATAATTTAAGGAATCTCTGTACTGTTTTCCATAGTGGCTGTATTAATTTATGTTCCCACCAACAGTGTGCAAGTTTTCCCTTTTCTCCAAATCCAGGGCAGTACTTGATATTATTAGTCTTCTTGATAATAGTCATCATTACTGAGGTGAGATGCTGTCTCATTGTTTTAACTTGCATTTCTTTGGCTAGTGATGCTGAGAATCTTTTCATATACCTGTTGGCCATTTATATGTGTCTCTTGAGAAATGTCTATTAAGAGCAGACACCACAAGCTGTGCTGATAGTCCTAGCTATTTGGGAGGCTGAGACAAAAAGATCACAAGTTTGAGACCAGAGCCAGCCTGTGCAGTTTAACAAGAACCTGTCTCAAAATAATAAAAAATTGTTAAACGGGGCTGGAGGTACAGTTCAATGGTAGAACGCTTGCCTAGCATGCTGCAGGGCTTGGGGGTCAACCCCTAGTACTGCTAACAAAAAAGAAAGAATGTTGTTGTTGTTGTTGTTAGGTGCTGTGGTGTCGGTATCCAACTCATTGCGACCCTCATAGGGTTTTCAATGGCTGACTGTTTCAGGATTGCCTTGGGAGTGGATTGCCAGGCCCTTCTCCCATTTTTGTGGTGCTGGGAATTGAACTTGGGACCTCAGAGACTGCAGCGCAGTGCTCTACCAACTGAGCTAAATCCCAGCAAGAAAGAATGTAGAAAACACAAAAATAAGAAAGGAAGAAATATATATTTAGATTGTGTTGCTCAGTTTTTCATCATTGTGACAAAATACCTAAGAACAATTTAAGGGCAGAAAGATATATTTTGGCTCACAGCTTCAGACATTTCTCTCCATGGCCAGCTCCATTGCTTTGGGTCTGAGGCAAAGCAGACTATTGTAGTGACAAGAAAGTGTGGCAAAGGAGGCTGCTTACTCCATGGCAGCCAGGAGCCAGGGAGCCAGACAGCAAGGTGTTACCCACAAGATAAACACTTCCAGGCCATGCACCAAGTGTGTCTACAACTAGGTCCCACCTCTTAATTTCCACCACCTCCCAATAATGCCATCAGATTATGACTAATATGAACTAATTTATCCATTGACTAGGTCAGAACCATCAGGATCCAATCAGTTCTCCATGATGAGAGCCGCCAGCTGAGGACCAAACTTTCAATACATGAATCTTTTCAGGGGCACTTCATATTCAAACCACAACACAGATCTTATTGTTGTTGTTAGGTGCCATCCAGTCAGTGTCCAACTCATAGTGACCTTCCATACCACAGGTGAGATGCTATTGTCAGTGCTTCTCTGCTATTCATAGGGTTTTCAATGGAAGATTGTTTTTTGGGAATGGGTTGTCAGGTTCTTCTCCCAAGCTTATAGCACCTGGTGTTCCCAGGAAATCTCACATCCAAGTACTAACCAGGCCTACCCTGCTTACCTTCAGAGATGATGGGATTAGACGGCACAATGCTGTAGCTGCAGGCTAACATACGTCTTTTGCCTACTTTTTGTTTCAATGCTGGAGTGTTGAACCTAGGCAAGTTTTCTACCTCCAGCACCTCTTTTACTTTTTTACTTTTTATTTTGAAACAGTCTCTCACTAGTTTGTACAGGCTACCTCTGGCCTCAAATTAGTGATTCTCCTGCCTCAGCCTCCCAAGTAGGTGGTATGACAAGGATGTGTCATGGTGCTTGGCTCTTGTTCACTTTTTATTCAGGTTATTTGGGTTTTTTGTTTTAGTTTGGGCTGGGTTGCTCTGTTTTTCTTTTGCTATTCAGTATTTGGGGTTCTTTATATATTCTGAAAAGCAACCTCTTGTCAGATATATAATTTGTAAATGTTTTCCCCATTTTGTAGGTTATCTATGCATTCTCTTTATTGTTTTCTCTTACCATGTTGAGGCTTTTTTGTTTGATGTAATTCCAGTTGTCTATTTTTGCTATTGTTTCTTGTATCTTGACCAAAAATCCCTTACCCATTGCAACGTCCTAAACTGTTTCTTCTGTGCTTTCTTCTAGTGGTGCTATGGTTTCAGGTCTTACAGTTTAGTCTTTAATCCATTTTGAGTTGATTTTGATTTTTGTACCTGATGAGAAATAGGGTTCCAATTTAATTCCTCTGCAACTTTTAGTTACTGTTTTCTCATCTGGTTTGATACCAGGGTGATGATTGTATTATAAAATGCGTTTGGAAGAATTCCTTCCACTTCTTTTTTTTTTTTTTTTTAGATAACTTAAGAAAAACTGACATTAGTTCTTCTTTAAATATTTTATAAGGATAATTATTATTACTAATAATTTGCATGGTCAATATTAAGTTTATGTGAGTGTTTTCAATCCCTACAACAATCTTATATGTGATATAGGTGAAACTATACCAATTTAACAGACAAGAAAGTCTAGAATCAGAAAGGGTAAAAAGTCAAGGGTTACTTAATAATAAAAATTCAGTCCTAAGTCTAGGACTCCAAATTCTCTTTTGTTAATGAAAAAAATTGTTGATTTGATTATTTTAACTCCTTCAAACAAATTTTGTTTCTTTTTATTTAATAAATTTTATTGATACATATCAATCGCTTATGTTAGTGATATGCAGTATAATTCCATACATGCATAGAGCATACACTGATGTAGATTCTTATTTCCCTGAAGTTTCTCCAGACAAGTAATAAATCCAATACATTTCTCCTATGCATTTTTTTAAAATTGGGAAACTTTTTATTGTCTAGTTTTGCATTGTCCATGGGATGCCTCAATCATATTAATGCCATGGTACATATAGCAAAAGATTCTTATGGCATAGTACATAAATAGATGGCTGGAAATCTCTTGGGCCTTTACTCTGCCCAATGCTAAAGGAATCAGCATCTTAGAGATGATCCAACCCACATAACTTGGACAGGGTGAACATTGTCATCACTGAAAGTGCTATTAATAGTTATGCCTTAACAACTGGCTTAAATCAACCATCTTTTCAAAACTAACACTGTAGGGATCCTAACCACAAAACATCAGTTAAAAATAATGTCATATTGCTACTGGTATGAGGGAAACACAAAGATTTTCATCAAAAATACTTCTTGATATGAAACAAACACCAGATATTCTCTATGAATGAAAACCTTGGCACAACTCGGGAGTGGTTTGTTGGTAAATGTATTTACTTGAAGTGTTCAGGACCATGATAATTAGCCATGGGATTGCATAACTGCTGCTCCCATTTATAAAGTTCCAAAATATAACTGGATGACATTTTAAAAGCTATTTTCAAGCTGAATTCCACTTGGTCTTTTATAATCTGCTTTAAAAGATCATGCAACTTGTAGCATAGCTGGATATGAAAGAAGGTTAGAGACAATATATGAACTTCTGGCCAGGATGTACCTAACTGAAATCGTGATCGTACTCGCCCCTCCACCCACCTTTATTTTCTAAGGACTTGGGGAGAACTATGGAAAGGTGTTCTGTTGGAGATTCTCAGGTAACTAACCTGTCACTGGCCCCTCAGTACCATCATATTCATATGTAGGGCAGAGCACTGTGCTGGGAGTTAAGAAACAGTAAGGTTTTTTTTCTCTCCTTGTAAGGAGCAAGCTCTCAATGGTTCCATTTTTTCCTTTGTGAAGCAAGAAAAGATGCAAAAGAACGTAGCATGCAAAAGATGTCCAATATGTGTTATACAATCCTAAATTTATTTAACTTAATCAATGTTTAAATTTTGGTTGGGTAACTTCTGGGTAGCCTGCAGCCATAGCCCTGTGGCATCCGATCCCGTCAGATCTCGGAAGCTAAGCAGGGTCGGGCCTGGTTAGTACCTGGACGGGAGACCGCTTGGGAACACCAGAAGCTGCAAGCTTGGGAGAAGAACCTGGCAACCCCCTCCCAAAAATCAATCTGCCATTGAAAACCCAATGCACAACAGAGAAGCACTGATAATAGTGTTTCCCCTGTTGTACAGAGGGTCGCTATGAGTCAGATACTGACTCGACAGCACGTAACAACAACAACAACAACTTCTGGGTAGGGACTGGGATTTAGCTCTGTTGGTAGAATCATGTTTTGCAGTCTCTGAGGTCCCAGGTTTGATTCCCAGCACCACAAAAATGGGAGAAGGATATGCCAGTCCACTCCTGAGGCAATCCCAAAACAACCAGCCATTGAAAATCCTGTGAAGGTCACTAGGAGTCAGACAGGACTCAACAGCACTTAACAACAACAACTTCTGTGTGGAAGACACTGGGCTTCCCAGAGAAAGCCACTGTTACTGACTTCAGCTATGTTGTGGAGGCTCAGTATGCAGACTCTATTCTCTTCTTATTTTTTATATTATATATTTTCCCCTTTATTGGTAAATGTTAGTGGGATACAGAGTAATACAGCATTGACTTTTCCCATTATGCAACTATTACATCAGTTTCGGTTACACTTTCATCAATTTACAAGATTTATGGAACCTTTTGACTAATACGTAGTTTGAGATCTAGCTTGTTGCCCTGATGACATTGTTTTGTTTGAAGGAGCCATTGGCAACAAAATTTGGGTTATGAGAATTTGCATCTTTATAAGATCTTCCCAGAGTTTGACATTTAAGTTGCAGCTTCATCTACTAGCAGGAGATCTATGGATCAAACTTTCTCTTCTGGCCTTTTCCTTAATGGTAGATTACATAATCAATGTATTTCAGTAGTTCATTAGTCCAGAATTTAACTTGATCTACCCAATGCACCTATTTCCTAGATGAGGGACAGCGCTGGGAGCTGTGTTGGGACACCTGCAGAAGCACAGCACAGGAGCGTCAGGACAGGCACACGCATTTTCCAGGATTATCCTTGTAGAACTGAGCTGCCTGTGTTGATAATAGATAGGTTGGCATCTTTAGTGAAGTGGCTATTAATTCCATGATGGAGGCCCTTTAATCTTGTCAAGGTGTATTACACATACACAAAGAAGCTTTAATGGCAGACAATTAGTGAATTGTGCAGTCTCCTCCTCTAGCAGAGAAATGTCCCTGAATGGGCCAGCTAGAGACCCTACGGAAAATGCTAGGAGAGCAAGATCTTGCCCTCCTCACGTTCATGTATTTGCAACAAAGTTGAAAAGGAAGGCAGAGACCATCCACTCCACTATTTAATAATAGCAGTTTCTTGGTTGGGACAAAAGCCATTTTAGGAAGAGGCCCTCCAGAATTCAGCTGCTGGTATCAACCATCAGCCTGTTCTATTTATAAGCTAACTCAGACCTGCACAGCTAGCCCCCTGCAAAAAGATCCTGAAATTAGAAAGAAACTAAGACTTTGGGACAATCAGAACATATCTTTCTTTACCTGTGAAGTGTTTGGATGAGCATCAAATCAATTTGCACATGAAAACACAAAGATGCTGGGAAAGTCAATCTATGAATCTAAAAGTAAAGTAAATTTTAAATTAACATTTCAGGAAAATTTGTTCCTTTATGTTTCTTCTTTTCATAATTCAATTTTCTGAGTATGTCAGGTGGGACCCACTTTTCATAGAATGTTAGAACCAGCAGGACTGACCTTTGGAAATCAGAGTGCTCAACTCCTTTACCTGAGGCTAGAGAGGTGAACAGGTTTCCTTAGAGAAACAAATAGGAGGGCTGCGAGCAATTGCCTAAATCAGTACAACCTTGAGAATGCTCACAAGTGTTATTACTCTGGAAAACAGGCATAAAGCGAAAGAACACAGGGCAACTAGCCTCTATGGTCACTCTAGGCAAAGTAATTTGTAATTGTGTCTTTTGAATTTGGTTATCAAACGATTTCACAAATACGGCCCCGCTGGCCATGGAAAAGAGATGGTGGCTGGATGTGTGGGTTGTGTGTCAGTGGTGTGGAGAACAGAATTACCCAAGTTAATGACTCCTGAATAGTTTGACATTTTGACATTATGACTCTGCAGACTGGAGAATATGATGAGAAGGTGATTTTTATTTTTCACTTGGAAACTAAGGGAAAGAAGGAACACATAGACAGGGTCCATGCAATTGTGCAGCTGTTGCCCCATGTTCTCAGGTGCTCGGGGGCCACCTCCATGCCCAGGATCTCAGACAGGAGACAGCAGACCCATTTCAAACCTTGTTTACCACCCAGGGGGAAGGAGACCCCCAACTTGCTCCCAGGTTTTCCTTGGCTGAGTCAGGGGAACGAAGCTTGGCCCCAGGCAGCCTGTTGTTGCACACTGCTGTGTGGACATAAAGCTGACATGGATGCCAGCAACACAACAAACTGGAAGTTTCCCCAATGTGAAACCCAACAAGGTGATGGGCATGGAAAGTGTGCACCCTGAGAACTTGTTTTATTTCATTTTCCAACCAAATGAGTGCTGGCAAAGCTATAGTTTTAGACAGTGTACTGACCACAGAGTGCCAGGGAAGCTGAGAGATTTCATTTCACTGTTAAAGTAACAGTTATCTTTGGGCAGACGAAGGAAAAACCCATGAGACAAGAGTGAGAATGTGGTGAACATCAACGCTTTGAAAAACAAGCTAAATTTAATGTATTTCTTAAGGTTATATAATAAGGTGACTTCATGAAGAGTGAATAACTAAAATAAAAGCAGTGATAGTGTTTAGGATTTATAGTATTTCCAATGTATGCAACAAATGTGGAATCTGAACATGAGATTAGTTCATGAATCAAATATGGAAATCATTTATATTAGTATATTATTTTCTAATTTGTTATTAATTTATCAAACTGAAATTCCTCCTAGGATGTCTCTCCCTGGATGCACAGCCCAGCCATCTGGCTACCAAAAACTACTGATTCTATCACTGGAATCTGCTTCCTATTATTCATACTCATTGTCTCTAATGCATTCTTAATAAGGGTAAAAGTGGCTGCTGATATTTGTCACTTCCCATGCCAGATATTATGCTTTGTACAAAAATAATACACAGAATCTTTTTGTTAGTAGAATCTGTAACAGACAAAATAAAAAGATCAATATGGACTGTAATATACTTAGGCTCACTATTAAGGAAGTGTAACTGAGGGGGCAGCCCTTTATTTTGTAAAGAAAAACTTAAAATAGAAGAATATTTGGGTCATCTTGTGGTTTAAATAATGTTTCCTAAATGTCAGTCGTCTGCAGCTGTACCACTGTGGTGTCCGATCTCCTCAGATCTCAGAAACTAAGCAGGGTCGGGCCTGGTTAGTACTTACATGGGAGGCCGCCTGGGAACACCCGGTGCTGTAGGCTTGGGAGAAAGACCTGGCATCCCACCTCCCAATAAACAATCAGCCATTAAAAACCCCATGAATAGCAGAGAAGTACAACAATAATGTTTCACCTGTTGTACGCAGTGTCGCTATAAGTCAGACATTGACTTAATGGCACCTAACAACAACAAATGTCAGCCATTCATATATAAGAAATAATTTTTCATATTTATATGCTATGTGTTAGCTTGTTTTTTCTTAATACAATCACTTTTATACTAAGTTTATTTTAAAAGAAATTATTTTACTCTTAAAAATAGCTTCATTAAGATAATTGATATGCAAAGATGTGCAGATATTTCATGTGTACAACTTGGAGAGTTTGGACATAGGTGAATATCTGTGCTAAAATGACCAACCACAGCTAAAATGACCAACATGCCAGGGGCCATGAAACATGCCTGTAATCCCAGCAACTCAGGAGGCTGAGGAAGGAGGATCACATTTTGAGGCCAGATACAGCCTGTGCAACTTAGAGAAACCCTATCTCAAAATGAAAAATAAATGAAAAAGGGAAAGCAGCTTTGATTCAGTGGTGGAGTGCTTGCTTAGCATGTATAAGAAGCGAGGTTCAACCTCCAGTACTAGAAAAGAAAAAGGTAATAAACATACTTAGCACCTCCCAAACTTTCCTTGTATCCTTTTTTTTTTTGTAGTAAACACATTTAACATGGATTACCTCATAAGAATTTTTAAGTGTGCAATATTGTATCATAAATTATAAGATTACAATATACAGATCTCTTCAAATTTATCATGTAGGATACATGAAACTTTATACCCATTGGACAACTCCCCATTCCTCCTGCACCAACTCCAGCCCCTGTCAAACATGATTATAGTCTCTGCTTCTAGAAATCAAGTATCTTAAACACCTCATGTAAGTGGAACCATGAAGAATTTCTCCATCTGTGACGGTTTTTTTCATTTACCATAAGGCCTTCCAGGTTCACCCAATTTGTCACAACTGGCAGGATTTCCTTCATTTTTAAACTTATCATTGTTGATAAACAGTTTGCCTTCATATTTTGGCCATTGTGAATAATGCTATGCTGAACATTTGTTGTTATTGCTAGGTGCCCTCATACTGCAGAGATCTCTTTGAAATCCTGATTTCATTGCTTTCGGATATATCCCTGACATGGGATTGCTGGGTCATATGGTAGTTCTACTTTTCATTTTTAAAGGAACCTCTATAGTGTTTTCCATAGCTACTACACCATTCTATATTCCTGCCAACAGAATCCAAGGGTTGTATAATCTCAACATCCTCACCAACACTTATGCATCTTTTGTTTCTGTGCTAACACGCATCTTAACAGGTGAGGCATCTCACTGTAATCTTGAGTTGCATTTCTCTAGTAATTTAATGTTGAATGCCTTTTCATCCTCCTATCGACCATTTGTATTCCATTTTTGGAGAAATGTCTATTTGCCCACGTTTTCCTTGGATTATTTTATTTTTGCTATTATTTATAGGAGGTTATCTCTAGGTGGGAAAATACAGGTTTTTTAACAAAAGTAAGTTCACCATAAAATAAATATGACTATGGAAGTAAAAATATTAATCAGTAAGCATTTAAACAATCATCTTGCTTATACCCAAGGGTTCTCATACTACCCTTTGTCAAAGATTGCTTATGGTTGTAGAAATGCAGAGCAAGCTTGCAGTGAGAGGCTGCTGATTTAGAAGGTACGGGAAGCCTTCTAGGTGAGACCAGATTGGTCATAGGCACTCTTTTCACCTTCACTTTTTCTTTCACTTCTGCTTTGTGTGCTTACAAAAGCCAATTGCCTTCCCTAAAGCTTATGAATTCCCTTGAACCACTCTCAGGAGTAGAAAATGGTGTCAAGAATAAAATTTGTTCAAGTTCCTGAGAAATTTCTCTGCTATTATGTAACATAGACAAGCAGAGAAAACATTGTAGCCCTGTGGGTCAACTTCGAGAAATCTAATATATAACCCTCGAAACTTTGCTATTTCTAGCTTCTCAATTTTCACTTGTTAATGTAGCTAAAGCTACCACAGGATAAATGACAGCTCGTGATTTTCAAAAACAGAAAACCTAATAGTCAGAAATTTGCTGAGTTCTCACAGCATGCCATAGCAAGACAACCCTAGCCTCCAAGATGCTTAAATTTTACAAAGTGATGAATGAGAGACAGAGAATCTGGGTCCCATCCCTCAAAATACCCTCTAAGGAGAGTATGTGATTTCACTGAATCTCATGTTCCTTAAATATAAGATGAGAAAAAATATTTCTCTTAGTCTGTATTTTTTAGGCTTTCCAGAACCTTCAGAAACAAATGGGTAAAATATATGTTATTCAATAATGATTTCACTGACATGTGTTAAAATCAAGATATCCCACATGCTAGAGATACACAGCTAAGGTGAATGTAGATCCTACTTTTAAAGAGTTCATAAGCTGTGAAGAAGATAATGTGTAGACACTCAGTGAAACCACACACTATGGTAGAAGGTATTGACCAATCCTACAGAAAATCAGAATTTTTTATCATACTTTATATCCTATGATTGGTAGATAGACTTATATCTATATAGTGTGCTTGGTAGACTCAATAGACTGTGCTATTATAAAAGTCCTAAGGAAATTCACTTTGTTGTTATATGCTGTTTAGTCGGTATCTGACTCATAGCGACCCTCATAGGGTTTTCAATGGCTGACTATTTCGGGATTGCCTTGGGAGTGGATTGCCAGGTCCTTCTCCCATTTTTGCAGTGCTGGGAATTGAACTCGGGACCTCGCAGACTGCAACATAGCGCTCTACCAACTGAGCTAAGAACCCTATAAGGGTCACTATGAGTTGGACATGACTCGACGGCACCCAACAACAAACAACAACAAGAAGAAAATTCATAAAAAAATTAAATGCACTGAAGCAATTGCAGCTTTGAGAGGATCCTATGGCAAGGATCATAGTTGAGACATCTGCTGATGCCACCCATCTTGGAAAACTGGAGCCAGGTTAGGACCCCCAGAGTCAATAGAACAGTCCATTCTATCTGCTCAGACACAAAGGAGTGAATAGAGGACAGGCAAGGTGTAAAAGGTGACCTCTTGTTCTCAGCCAACCAATTTTACATGGTAATGATCATTTTTCACTCCATTGGCTCTTACTCAGAGACCCCTTCATAACAACCCACCTGAATATTGTTTGTTTGTTTGTTTGTTTGTTTAAGGTATTTGAGGGTCATATCCAGGATCTCACACATACTTTTACTAGTGCTCTACCACTGGGCTTCACCCTCAGCTTTTTTTTTTATCTTTTATTTTGAGTCAGGGTCTTGCTAAGCTACTCAGGCTGCCTTTGTACTTGAACCTGTGACCCTCCTTCTTCCATCTCCTGAATCATGAATCACTAGGAATTCAGGCCTGTGCCACCGTACCTGGCTATAGATACTGTTCTCTTTTAATAGTCTCAAATAGCAGGAAAAGTCACTTTGCTAGAATTATTTTTAATTATATCTCCTTTTTCTGAATTCAGATTTCTTCATCTGAAAAATAAGGCAATCATGGTTATTTTGACAAATTTTTGAGATATGAAACAAGATAAGACTGACAAAATGCCCAGCGTCCAACACAAAATATGGTATATTGTAAATGTCCAGTAAGTATCAGTTTCTTCTCTAATGTCAATGTTACAGATATATTTTATTTTTCAAGTCTTTCAGAATTCTTGTTTTATATATTTGTAACATGTATGAATAAAGCTACACTCTACTTATTGCTGGGCTGGGATTTAGCTCAGTTGGTAGAGCACTGTGCTGCAGTCTCTGAGTTCCCAAATTCAATTCCCAGCACCACAAAAATGGGAGAAGGACATGGCAATCCACTCCCAAGGCAATCCCGAAACACTCAGCCATTGAAAACCCTATGAGGGTCACTATGAGTCAGATACCGACTAGACAGTACCTAACAACAAGTACTACTTATTGCTATTGTACATAGGTCTGCTGGTTTATTTATGTAAATCATTAACTGATATATCTATGGGCTATCCAGGATTCAATTCTTGTAGAGATTAATATCCTAACTTTGGGGAGGGTGCAAAAGAGGAGACATGTATTTCAACAGCAGATTTTTGGTAGAGGTTGGTCATCATTATAAGAGAGAAATGAACAGTATGTTGTAGAGGTTGGAGGAGCGAGTGGTAAAATTTGTTAGTTAGCAAGAATACTTCAAAGAGGAAATGGAAGGATAATTAATTGTTTCAATTGGTGAAGGAGGAACTAGAAAGTGATCTACGAATCCCTAAATAAATCTTACTTTGGAGCACTTTATTTATTTATTTATTTGGCATTTGCGGGTTGAACCCCAGGCCTCGCACCTACTTTTAGGTCCTCAATCACTGGTTTGCACCCCCAGCCCATTTTTATTTTTTATTTTGAGTAAAGTCTCACTAAGTTACAAAGGCTGCCTCCAGCCTCAAATTTGCGATTCTCCAGCCTCCAGCTCCCAAGTGTCTGAAATTATAGAAATGTGCCACAACACCCAGCCTGGGGCTCATTTTTGCAATGCAAAAGCATTGCTAATGATAGGGGCTGACTCAGTAATCCTGGGTCAGTTTATGCTGTGGCCAAGACATGATCCCTCTTTTCATAGTGCAGAAGAATTGGATTCTGACAACTGTTCAAAAAGTCAAAAAATTCACTTTTTATTAAACTATTTTCTAGAATGAATAAAAAAGATACTTTGATCAATCCAATTAGCTACTCAGAAGCAAATGTGACCCCGCTTACTACTCTTCAGTATTGATCTGTAGTGAATTTCAGTGAACATAAGTCACAGAGCTACTCCATAAGAGGCACATTGTTAGGAACTAGGGATAGGACACTTAAAGATGACAGTCCCATCACTAATCTTACTCGTAATCTCAAGAGGGACATATAAACATAAAGGGAAATATTTCAATAATATTTGTTTAATTTGGTAAAGGGTATTCAATTTAATTCATTAAATATCTGTTTGTACTATGACATAAGACTACACAGACCAATAAGGCAGCACAGAGGTACACTTGTACAGGGCTGGAGTTCATGGATTCAAGACATTTAAGCCTTATCAAGATGATTCATTTTTTGGGCAATAAGAGAGGTTCTTCCAAGCAATGGAAAAAGACCGAGCAATGCCAGAGTTATAAAAGAACAAACTGCATGCAGAGTAGCAAGGAGCCCCGTATCACAATACTGTGGTGTAGAAGACAGAAGTGGCAGGTGAGGCTGGAGGAGAAGGCAAGAGTAAGATCATGAGGAATCTTTTACATATGGCTAAGGGTGTGTGATAAAGGATTATATTAGCTTTCACTAGCCATGAAAAGAAATGACCGTTTCTCTGGATAATAGAAGTATCTATTTTCAATAGTGCGTTGGTAAAGATTCTTTTAATTCATAGTAATTACTATCTGGATTTGTAACATTTGTATTTTTTACTCCCAAAGCAATCCCAAAAAAATCAGCCCTTGAAAACTCTATGAGGGCCACTATGAGTCGGACCTGACTCGTGGACACACAACAGCAACAACAACAGCATCTGTTGTTTTGCTATGCACTCACTCAGTACTTATTAATATGTTATAATCACTATTATTATTTCTGAGGATAAAGCAATGTCTAAAATATTTGCAGACCTCCCTTCCTGAAAAAAAGTGTTTGGAGAAGAAAATAACTACCAAATAGACAACTGTGCAAAACCGTTGTGGAGGATACTGTGAAGAGTCGATATACTCTATTGAAAGGCCCATAACTTGAGGGCACAATGCAAGCAGAGTGCCAGGGAAGGTATCTTGAGAGGTCAGTTTGACAGACTGAAGAATGAATATAATTTCAATAGGTGAGGATGGGATAGGAGAGAAGACACCTTTCTAGGAGAAGAGATGGT
Source organism: Pedetes capensis (assembly GCA_007922755.1). NCBI lineage: Eukaryota > Metazoa > Chordata > Mammalia > Rodentia > Pedetidae > Pedetes > Pedetes capensis. Next base: position 56,182 of record VMDO01004973.1, on the reverse strand, counting down.
ACACGCCTAGGCACTGAAGCAGATTAGCAAATTGACATACACAGAACTGAAAGGGAGCCAGTAGAGATGAGTTGAACTGGGCAGGAAAGAAAATGGCCAGAGATGGACCTGAAAGGGTATAGGTAAGTAGCACCATATTCAAGACCTCATAGATTACATTAAGGGTTTGAGTTGTCTCCTACGAGTGTTTAGGTTGGGATTTGCATTTCACAGAGCTCTCTCTAGCTGCCAGGAGAAGGAAAAGTTCAAGTAGGTTCTGGAAGAGCAGGCGTCAGGCTAGAGTGGGATGCCTTGTTGCTAGTTAAGCTGTGGGTCATGGGAGCAGCAATAGGGAGTATTGTTTGACCACACAGAGCCTGATTCTGTAGTCAAAAAGGCCAAAGTCATGGGCAAGTGACATTCTACAGTAAAAGGGTGTTGCTGTCTTCTTGCTTGATTGACCAGATGTTTTCCATATCTTTTTTAGTTCTTGTATATCTTAACTACCTCTTCCACAGTAACAACCATTTGATTGAGAAACAAGCAAGCAAAAGCAAGTAGCTGGTGGGAATGAGAAATGTACAATCACTTTGAATACAGATAGGCAGTCGCTTACCTAACTAAGCACATTTACTATACAATCAATCACTCATTTTCCTGGTTATTTACTCACATGGGTTGAAAACATATGGACACAAAAATGTGTACTCGAATATTTTTGACAGCTTTATTATTTAAGTGTCAAAACCTGGATGCTCATAAGATGTCCCTCTAAGGGCAAGGGGATAAACAAAATGTTACATTCATACAATAGAATACCATTCAGTGATAAAATGATATTAGCTATCAAGAAACAAAATGTGGAGGGACTTTAAAAGCACATTGCTAAGAGAGAAAAGCCAATCTGAAAAGGCTACATATTGTGTGATTCCAACTACATGACATTTTATAAAAGGGAAAACTTTGGAAATAGTAAAAATATTAGTGGTTACGGGGAGTTTCAAGGAGGAGGGAGGGAGAATGAATTGGTAAAGCACAGGGGATATTTAGGGCATGAAACTATTCTAGATGTCACTGTAACAGTGAGGACATTTGTCAAAAGCCATAATATGCACAACACAGAGTGAACACTATATAATCTAGGGACATTAGTCAATAATAACACATACTGTTTCATCAATTATAACTAATGCAAAATGTTAATACTATGGGAAACTGAAATGGAGGTTGAGTGGTATATGAGAACTTTATACTTTTTGTTAAATGTTTTTGTAAACCTAAAGTACTCTGAAAATAAAATATATTAATCTAAGGCGTAAATAAATTATAACCTAGTCATGAAATGCAAGAAAACCCAATAGACTACTTCATTATGCAGTCAATAATGGGATATTCCTGGCTGTTTGTCCAGGGGACTCCCTTGACTTACTGCAAAGAGATTTATTGTGCTAGTACCTATGGGAAAAATATAAGATATTTGGAAAGTAGAACCAGCTACACTAAGAATTCTGCATCTTATAGTCTCTGAAAACCATGAAGTAACTCCTGAGTTTCCCCTTGGCTCAACGCATAGAGATGTATCTAAAAGACAATCACAGCAAGGACCCTGGAGCAAGAATAAGTAGTGTCACAAAGCTCAGTAGATTCTTCACGAAGCCAAAAATGTTCTCAAGCAGATACCACATCAGATTATCAGGTCATCTCTACAATGATACCAACTCAGATTTTCACAGTATTACAGGAACAGTTTATCAGCATTATTCTTCTATTCCACACCTCCCTCTCCCCATAAAAGGCCCAAACAAGGGAAAGGTTATATGTGTCATATATGGTTGGAGGCTAAATGTGCAGGTGTTCATTGCCAGCAACTCTCTTCTAGGCAATGTAATCTTGACTAAATGTGGACCAGGAGAGTATTCAGTCATTAGATGTTTCCTTCTCACTGCTTTGCTAATTAATTCAAAAGTGTGGATTGGCCAAATACTCTCTATGGGCCATGTGTTCATTTGGTGATAATTAGATATCACTAGTCATTCTGCCACACCTTACATCCCCAGTCTGTTCTTCTGGGAAGACATTAAGAAGTAATGATGTGTGTCTTCATAAAAGTGAACAGGCTTTCAAATTTGCATCTGGTATTGCAGAGAACAAAAGCCGTCTTTTCCTTTGTCAAATTCTTTTCACATGTTTTATGATCTTGGTACAACTGGATATTTTTGCCTGTATTCACCTTGGAAGCATCAAACTTCTTATGGAAAGAGAGTTGATAGATAGGATGCTTTTCGCTCATTTTCAACAAATGTCAGGGAGTGGATGGAGAGTGACTTAGCAGGCAAAAGATCAATTGGTGTATGTGCATTTGCAACAGTATGAAGGTGAGGAGGTTTATTCATGTTAGGGATGACTGCTGATATTTTATATTAATATCATGAGCATGCATAATTGATAACACAATGAAAGCTCGTGCTTATGATGAAAGATAATAGACACGCTTTATATTGTGTTTTTATAGTTGCAAAGCATGTACTAAACATGTCTATCTGAATTAAGAAGAGAGGCCCTAAAGTTGAGCAATTCCTAAATCTGTTTTCTTCAGTTACTAAATTAAATAGAATGTGAAACAATAGAATGTGATCAAACTTATAGCTGAGAAAATAAGTTTCACAAAGGTTAAATAGCATGCTTAAAAATCACATTAGATATAAACATGCCAGAGCCAGGATTGGAATCCACATATCAAACTGCAACATTTTGTCTATCCCACAGTAACCATTGTGCATTTGTTTCTACATACATTATGGAAAAACATCTATAAGGTTATGCCAACATTGCTGGACATTAATTTCTTTGCATAGGTACTGGCTTTGAGTCATGCAGAATAATGACATGGGTCCACACAGGGACAGAATTGTCTGACAGAACATATGTGAATCTGAATCCATAGAAATGGTATTTTGATAGAGGGCATTACAATTTTCATAGAAGTTTCCTCAGCTACTTACCTCCATGTCTGTTTCCCATCCCATCTGTCCTGTTGAACTACTTGAAAGGGCCACTATGCTCTAAAATGGGCTTTGTTAGGATTGCATTTTGTCATGGTTGGTGTCTGATTTTTCCTTCACTACATACATTTCAAGTAAAATGATTTGACCCTGATTTATAGGATAGAGTTTGCGACCTTCTTCACGTAGGAGAGATCATATGGGAGGTAGGATGCTAAACAGATTTTTAAGCTAAATGACAGGCTTGCAGGCAAGTACACCTTCAAGTTAACTTGTATGAGTGGCTGCCGGTGGCCTCATGGGAGATTGTTTACATTTAATGTAAGAACATTCACTCTCACCTTCACTTAATTGTCTAGTAGGAAAAGCCATCTGCATTCACCATTAAATGTAAAAGATTTCAAAAATGGAAACACAACATAGCTAAACTTATGGGATGCAGCAGTAAGCTAAAAATTTATATCAATAAATACATGCATCAAAAAAGTAAGCCTGAAAATAAACAGCATAATTTTATACATCAAGGAAACAGAAAAAGGACAGACTAAACCCAATATTAGCAGAAGGAAATAATAAAGTTTAGAACAGTAATAACTGAAACCGAGACTAGGAAAGCAATAAAAGAGATAAAACTAACTTGTTTTGTAAAAGATAAATAAAATCAACAAATTTTAGTTAGACTTACAAAGAAAAACAAAGGTTCAAATAAATAAAATCGGAAATGGAAGATGAGCCACTACAACTAATCCCAAAGAAATACAAAGGATCATAATCTCTTTTGTGAACAGTTATATGCCCACCAAATAGATACCATAGAAGAAATCAATGCCAACTGCTGAGACTTAATCATGAAGAAAAAGAAAATCTGAACAGTCCAAGAATGAGCAAGTAGAGTGAATGAATAAAAAAGTTTCCCATAAAGTAACACCCAAAATATGGTGGCTTCACTATGGAATCTAATTGAATGTTGAAAGAGGAACTACTACCAATTCTCCACAAATTTTTCCAAAAAAAATCAAAGAGGGTGGAATACTTCCAAACTCTTTTCATAAGGCCAGCATTACCCTGATACAGAAGCCAAAAAAGAATATCTCATAAAATGAAAACTATTGTCCAAAATCATTGATGAACATTAAAGAAGTCAATGTGCACATTCAGTTTTCCCCATGTGGACTAGGGGCTATTCCTTTGGACTACAAAGTTGGGTTAGCCCTCCCTATGTGCTCACATCATCACTGGGAAAATTTTCATAAATAATAATGGCAATGCAATGAATGTAGCTATGAAAACATAAAAACCAAAATGGAAACTAGGAAGATAAAGAAGAGAGTTTAGCATAGAAAGAATGTGAGAAGTCTTTGGAAAAGAGCTGATTTTTAACAGAAGATTAAAAGATAGTAATAGCTAATAATAATAGCTGAACTTTTCTTTCCTGTCAGAAAAAATAAAACCTCTTCTCTTTTTTCTATTCAATTTACATATGTAGTATATGAATACATTTAATGCATCTCTACTGTAAAACTCTCAGCAGAAAGCATAGAGAAAATATGAAAGTTCTACATCACTCTTACAATTCTACTGGCTCTAAAGCTTGAATCTAATCACTTACTTATACTGAAAGAGAGAGGTGTTGGTAAAGATCAATTTTTGCTCGTAAATATGCATTACAGTGTAGGAAGCCTTACAGTGTAGTAAGCATTGTGTTAGGTAAATTGAATACCCCTATAGTAAAATTCTTACCCTCCAAAAGGTTATCGTCCAATGATTTCAGGCAAATAGATCCACATATGTAGGTACTGATTCCTGAATGAATATAACACCTTCATATGGTTTGGTAAAAACAGTAGAATACATCTCACAGAGAGTTTTAAAAATTAATTCTGGAAAAGTTGTTAGGGATTAGATTACCAAGGATCTTGTATGCTAACTAAGGCAGTTGGATGTTTTTATATTTTCTATGAGAAGATTTTAGACATTATTAGCAAAAGAATACTATTGCGTGTTTATATCTATGTTGCTTAAATAAAAGCTTTCTGAATATTTTGCTATATTTCCTAATAATCTTCCTAATGTGTTAATGAGTATATTGTTTTAATTAGTAGTATGTAATTATCCTTGCAACTATAAATAGTTATTATGTAAAAATGAGAACACATAGAAATATTGGTAGAGCACAATATTATATATAAGTCAATCACCCAGAGAAAACATTAACATTTTGGTGTATTTTCTTCATGCATTTTCATAGATAGGTATATAAACTTCCTTTTTGTGTGTCATATAAATTTACTGTTATAACATGGGAGTTTCTCAAGCCTTTCAAATATTCTACAAAAATATCATTTAATAGCTAGGTAATAATAGTTTAATATAGAGAAAGATCTAATTTATTTACTTGCCTGCAGCCGTAGCCCTGTGGTATCTGATCCCATCAGATCTCGGAAACTAAGCAGGGTCAAGCCTGGTTAGTACTTGGATGGGAGACTGCTAGGGAACACCAGATACTGTAGGCTTGGGAGAAGGACCTGGCAACCCCCTCCCAAAAATCAATCTGCCATTGAAAAACCTATGAACAGCAGAGAAGCACTGACAATAGTGCTTCATCTGTTGTACGCAGGGTCGCTATGAGTCGGATACCGACTCGACAGCACTTAACAACAACAACAACAATTTATTTACTTAAAACTGGTTTAATGTAGTGTTTAAAAGGATAGGCTAAGGAGTCAACCTAATTCAGGCTCAAGTCCTTGCATTAAACATGGGAGCTGTACATCTCAAGGAATTCAGTGTCTGTAGAACTCAATTTCTTCATCAGTAAATTAGAGATCAAAAAGACATGTAGGTTATTGGGTTGTTGCAAGGATTAGAATGTGGGAAGTATTTCAAAGCATGGAGACAAGAGAATTCAATAAATAAATAAATGTTAGTCACCATAATGATTAACAGTATTAACCAATAAAATTATTACATATTAATACAAACAATTGTTTTCCTGATATTTCAATTGTTTATAAAGCAATCCTAACCTACTTAAAGACTAAGAGATGACTTTTATTAGTGTATAATCCTCAAAAGCCTGTATACTGGTTTAATAAAGAGAACTGATTCCTTTTTAAGTGTCTTGGTCTACAGAAGGTCATTTTCTGATTTCTGATTTCGGTATTGTTGGTGTTTGTTTGAGACAGGGTCTTTCTAGGTAGCCCAGGCTGGACTCAAACTCATTTTATGGTGAATTCTGATCCCCTAAAGAAAAAAACCCTACAGCTGTAGCACTGTGCTGTCAGATCTTGGAAGCTAAGCAGGGTCGGCCTTAGTTAGTACTTCCATGGGAGACCACCTAGGAACACCAGATAACTGTAGGCTTGGGAGAAGGACCAGCCAACCCACTCCCAAAAACTCATCTGCCATTGAGAACCCTATGAATAGTAGAGAAGCACTGACAATAGTGTTTCACCTGCTGTACTTGAAGTCACTATGAGTCAGACACCAAATCAAGGGCACCTAACAACAACAACAACAACAGAGAAAATGGTGTAGGGTTTAGCTCATTTGGTAGAGTGCCTCTCTGCACTCTCTGAGGCCCCAGGTTCAATCTCCAGCACCACTATAGGGAGAGAACGACCTGGCAACCTGTCTTCTGAAACAATTCTGAAGCAATCTGCCGTTGAAAAACCTTATGGGTAGCAGAGAAGCATTGACATAGTGCCAGGCATGGCACAGTGTTGGGGAGTGTTTCATTCTGTTGTACATTGGGTCGCTATGAGTCAGACCCAACTCAACAGCACCTAACAACAAGAAAGAAAGAAAACAGTCATATACTATAGCTTTACTAGAGAAATATGGACATATATGGTGATTTATTATTTTTCTAAATAAAAAAGATTTTATTTGTACAAATGACTTGGTCGGCTCAATTTTAGTAATTTGTCTACATCACTCCAAGTTAGCCAAACTCAAACCAAAATGCAAAGTAAACCAAGTAAACAATTAGGTATCCTGGACATTAAGCAAAGGAATGGTTGCCACTACTACACAGCCAGAATAAAAACATATCGTGGTGATTTTTCTCAGAGCGGCAGTTAAAGAGAATAGCAAGTAGTTTTCAAATCAGCCCAAAGTTTATACCATACCTTTCATGTAACCATACTGAATCTCAGTTCCTCTACCTATAAAATGGGGTTAATACTACCTGCCTCACTGGATCCATCTGAAAATTAAACAGTTGAACACTTAAACCACTTTGTAGTACTTTGTACAGTGTAGGTGGTCGAGAAACATTAGCCCCTTCCTGATTTCTTTTATAATCTTTGCTTTCTAAAGTATCTGACCAGCACTCTCAATATAGTAAACAGTCAATAAAATTCACCCACCCATTGCATATTGCCTAGGGGAATGTGGAATCATGTGTCTTATTAGAAGCCACCTTTAAGAGCCCTCTTTGGAACCAACTCCATGACTTTTCTTACTGTTGGTGTCATGTGCTTTCCTATCTTCATACTCAGCCTAACCCTCCAACTCCCCCACCAACTATTCTAATAATTATGTTTTAAACAGTCAAGAGTTCACTATGTGCAAGACACTGTGCTAATGCCTGTGTTTAAGCAATCTTGGCTTGCTCTTTTATGCTCTTTACCAGCACCCCAACAAGGTTCTTTCTGTTTCCTCTCAAATAGATTAGGAAATCTCCATCTGACCTCAGCCTCTCAGGATTTGGGCTGGTGATGGCTAGGGCTACCGGTGACATTGCAGACCTCAACTTCTTCCTGACCAGCTCTCACCTTTTCCTGCTGGGTGTCCTCTCAGAGTAATGTTCAGAGTAGTGTGCATACACTTCTTGGTTTCTCACTATATTTGTGAGAAAGTTTTAGAGTAATAGAAAATCACAGAATTTAAAAGCTGGAAAGAATTCCAACATGCAGCTCGGTGTTTCCTAAGTGTGGCTATGCATCAGAATGATCTGGGTCCCTTGATAAAAATGGAAATTCTCAGACTGAACCCCAGACCATCTCATTCTGTATTTTTAGCAAATGCCATGAGTTATTATTATATCCAACTAGGCTTAGAAATCATTGATTTGATTTTTCTTTCCATCTAAAATAAAACTATGAGTTAATTCAGGCAGGATATTCTTTTTCTCCATCATATCCCCAATCCCTAATACTGTAAAACCAAAGCAGAAAAACAGTTGGCACTCAGTAAATACTTGCTGAAATGAAAATGAAATTGTATTACATCCTCATCAGTACTTAGTTTTGTTTATATGTTTACTTATCTTTGTTCCAAAAAGAGATTAAAGATGTTTATAAAGATATATGTAAAATCTTTCTCCATTCTACTGATCAGAGGAGGAGTCAATTGTAAGACATTCCAGGGAATATCAGAAGCTCTGCCTCTTTTCTAGAAAAATTCTAATTCTAAATCAGCAGCATCATCCTTATTGAGAATTCTATGGCTTTTTTTCTTTCGTGAAAATCACCATCATGTGGGGAGGTATTATATTATACACAAAAAATCATATGTCTTGTTGGCAGATAAACTTAAATCTATATTCAAATCTAAGTTCTACCGCTTCCTAAATTCACAAGAACTCTGCAGTCCCTAGAAAATATGCTTAATTATTGCTACTACTACTATTTACTTCAACAAACTATTCAATTGAATTAATTTGTATTTCACAAATCCTTGTTGACCATTTAGTATATGACAGGCACAATTTTAAGCACTTGGAGAACACAACAGATAGCACCCAATCTACTCATGGTAGTTTTATTGTGCAATGCATAGTTATTCCTATTTCAGAAGATTGTTATGAACTTGAAATATATGCAAAAACTTTGCATTTGCAAGGATGAAATAAGTAACTGTCAGTCCCATTCTTCACCTTTGATTGCCTTCAAATGATATGCATACCTCAAAATAATTTGGGGAAAATAATTCTCTTATCTTTGGTGGGTGTATAGGTGTGTGTGTGTGTGTGTGTGTGTGTGTGTGTGTGTGTGTTTTGTACTTATGGTATGGACCCAGGGCCTCTCACACATACTTCACAAGTGCTCTACCACTGGCCTGCACTCTCAACTTGTTTTATTATTATTAGTTATTATTATTATTATTATTATTATTATTATTATTATTATTTAAGTCAGAGTTTCCCTAAATTATACAGGCTCCTTCTGGCCTTGAACTTGTGATCCTTCTGCCACCTGAGTTGCTGGGATTATAGGCATGTGCCGCTTCTCCTGGCTAACTATCCTCTTTTAAAAACTTGTGAGTCTGAAGAAAAATCAAGCCAAATTTGAGGTCTAAAATAATTCCTTGGCCTGTAGATAGGCCTTTTTTCCCATGCAAAAGCTAGTAGAACTTAAAATCTCACTTACAGTTTTTTTCACCTTCACTGGTTTGGGGAGGAGAAAGCAGTCTGAATCCTCACAGAGCTCTGGATGCAGCTGTGCCGTAGATAAACTTAATATGCGAACATGGGTCCAGATTCATTCTGATGAGCGCCATGTTCCATTTCACCAGTTTATTTAAGGGTGGTTTGAATTGACAAGATGCACTTGTCAGCAGCAGGGAGAGATTCATTACCATGTAGGTAATGATCAAACTGCAACCGCATCTCAAAGAAGGGAGCATAGTGATTTAAGAACCACCCAGATCATTAATGCTGTGTGGCCATACCTGTGTACTCTACGATGTGCTATAGATTTCTGTGAATATTTCCCAGAATGTCAATGTCTAAATAATGTTCTTCTATTTTTACCTTTAATGAGCACAATGCTTTCGACTTGCATGCTGGCCACCCTACCCCTCACCTCACCCCTAGTTCCATGTACTTTTTAAATTTAAGGTAGCTTTCCTCTTCTCTAAGATACCTACTTTACTACTCTCCCTCCTTTTAATGGGTTCTTAAAACCACTCTTAGCCTATATTCTTTAGAAAGACTTCCACAGCCTCCTGTGGCCCATTGTGGCATCTCTACCTTTTATATTTCTCTGAGGTTTCTTCTCTAGGCAACTCCATCACTAGTTAACTGAAATTCCTTAAGTGTACATCATATTACAAATCATAGTTGAAAGGAAAACTAAAATTCATGATTTTTGCACAATAAGTCTACCTTTTAGAAACCTAAAAATATCCTTGCTAAGTTAATTTTAGCCTATAAGATTTATAAGTATTAAAATTTCACAGTGTCAATCTTGCTCCTTCATTGTCTTTGAAAATGTTTTACTTTCAATGGAAAGATTTTTAAAAAATACTATTTTCTACATTTCATGGAGAACTGTCAAAGATTTGGGGCGGTCACTAGAGATGCTTGGAAATATTTTTTCTCTCTCTCTCATAGAATTTTAATCACTGAGGTCTCCAAATGGATCTAAGTCTCCTAAAATATCTCTTCTTTAGAGAGTGCCTGAGTTGGGTTCCCCATATGTACCAACACCAGCAGAAACATGTATACTTTCCACTGGAGGAAAAGATTACATTCTTCCTCCTACAGAATGTCTGGAATCTCATGTTCATTTCTAACATTCTAATCTTAAAACATATATCAAAAGTGTTTGAACATCAGTTGGGAAAAAGAAGATAGTAAAAATTTTCCAAATATCCATGCCATCTCTGTGACTATGTAGCATTTGTCAGAGTAAGATCTCTTTCCGTGTGTGTGTTTCCTATTAATAATAGAAGTAGCCAAATTTGTTGAACACTTATGTGATAGACATTAGGCTAAAAGCTTTATAATTATCAACTTGCTTCATCTTCATGGAAAACATAAGTGACAGATATAATTATTATCTCTATTTTACACATGACAAAGACAGAGGGCTACAGAGAGACAATTAAGTTACTTACTCAAAGTTCTTATTGAATTGCAGCACTACATTGTAATAAGCCATAAACTCTTGGGGAAAGGTTGTTGTTAGGTGCCGCCGAGTCAAGTCCAACTCATAGCGACCCTCATAGGATTTTCAATGGCTGACTGTTTCGGGATTGCCTTGGGAGTGGGTTGCCAAATCCTTCTTCCATTTTGTGGTGCTAGGAGTCAAACTCGGGACCTCAGAGACTGCAGAGCAGCACTCTACCAACTGAGCTAAATTCCAGCCCCTTGGGGGAAGAAAGCATTTTTATTAATAATATGTATTTAGAGATCCTTTAGATAACATAGCCCTTGACTCTTAATCAATGCTAAATAAATGAATTTTTGTGTTTGTTCTGACTAAATTTTCAAAGTAAGTAATAGGTGCAGTATAGCACTGGAATGAGAATTGCAGGCTGAAAATCTTCCCAAAATTTGTTATAATCCACTAAGATCTGCCTACATCTAGAAGGAAACAGAATGAAGACATTCTTTTTCTGTACTGGGGCTTTTATATACTTGAGCATAATTATAAACCTTGACCAGATGGAAGAAACAAGTCTCAGTGAATATATCAATACACCAAATAGGAAAACTGATGTATAATTGCCAAATGTATGTAAAAGGATAAATAATAACTTTGAGTTTTACATTAGTCTTCATACCATTTATAGCATGGTCACAGATAAGGTTTCATGTCTTTCTAATGGTATTACTTACAAGGTACGTTATTATGCTCATTTCCAAAGCTAATGATTTGTTTCACAGTTAATGACATGGCCAAGTTCTTCTGTCTCCTAATCTATTTTTCCTTATGAATTTATTGGCATCAAACCATTACCATTGTTCATTCTAAGACCATTCTAACCCCTGTTATCACTGAAATATCCTGCCTTACTTCCATGCAAGTCAGATTGTAAGAGTACAACTATGATTATAAATTTATCACCTCAATTTGCCCCAAACAGCCCTAGCTTGTCCTAGTAGTTTAAATATTAAAAGACATAAAACCCCAATAAGACTACTGTAAACATACATTGAGTAACACGTCATTCTTCTACCAAAAAATAACAAAACCCTAGACTTCAGAGAATGTTAGCTGTAATGAGTTTCTACAAGCTATAGAGCATCTTACCTTCTAATATATAGGAGGGAGGGAGTTTTAGAAATGTTGACTCAAATATTCAAGCCAAAGTAATGGACCTCACAGCAGTCATGAAATTCGTAAATTATTTACAGCTTATTACTGAATCTCAGCACCTTGTTGAAGAGGTCAAGTTCCATCTTGTTACTTATGGAATTATGTGTACAGGACCAGAGAGAAGGATTTTAGGCTTGCAAAGGATGTTCTTCTCAATCCTGCAGTAATTATGTCTGTACTTTCTGTCACTGTGCTTTATATACTCATTTGTCAAACGTTTATTGAGCAAAGATTATGTTCCATGATGGCCTCTTAAATACATAATGAATAAGTCATAACCTATGCCTTCCAGAAATTCACAATCTAGGAGGACAATCAGAGGAAATGTAGGTTCCCATTATTAGAATTATTATATTATAGCAGAACATCTCTCTCTCTCTCAATTCTAACATTCACTAGTCATAGAATTTTTAGAAATTTCTAAACTTTAATTTCATATTCCTTGGAATGTCAGTAATGCGAATCTGAGACCAAGCATTTTCTTAGTGCCTGCCATTTTCCAGAAATGCTTCTATACATTTTTAGTGTATTATTGCATTTAATTGTTTTCATACCCTAATCAAACATCACAATTATTATTCCTTTTTGTAGACATGGAAATTGAGAAAGTGAAAAATTATATAACTTCCCCATGGTCTTTGAGCTAACAAACGGTGGGCCCAGATTATGAACCCAAGCCATCATTAGAATCCTAAGTCTGTGATCTGAAGTCTATGTCACATGAGAACCACTATTTGTACAAGGCAAAGGATTCTAGGACTGGAAGTGTCCTATGGCATGGGGATGCACGTACACTCTTTTACAGGAATGCACTTTCCATCTGCCATTCCAGATCCATTCTTCCCTTTTCCTAGCTTGCTCAGTGCCCTGGGAGCTGACACACATAAATGGCTGCATCAAAGTGCTCTTTTGCCTTTGACTGAAATAGGATTCAGTTAGAGAGAAGCACCAGCAAGAGGTTAAACAGGGAAGGAGAGTGAGGCTGGATCATATATTCCTTTGGTGGACTCCCTTCCTATGGGGTCACTTTGAACTATCCACTTGCCATTCCCAACGTCTCCTGCAAGGTGCCTTTTTTATCAACTCTCTCTATCCCTGCTCTCCATGACGTAACTGCTCCTCCCCTTGCTTCTTGCTTTAGAGTAGGTAACCAAACCCCTGTGTGACTACAATTTCAGCACTTCATTGTCCCTAATAATTTCTCTATCTTCGCCTTTATAAAAAGTCCCTGCATTCATCTTCCTAAACTTTTCCTAATTTTCCTAATCTAAGTGTCCCATTTGTTCCCTCCAGGGATTCAGGAAAATATACTGGGTTTATAAAGCACTGAATGGTAAGCACGTCTGGTTCCAACTCACCCTTAAAATCTAGTTCTTCTATCTCATTTTTCAGGGCACCTGCTACATGGCCCTTTTCAAATCCTCAGACTTGTGTGAGCCTTTCTTCATGTACTTAGCATATCCTATTCTTTTTACCTGGACTATTGCCTGGTAGAATCACCCCTCCTCTTCCACACACACACACACACACACACAGAGGGAGGGGGAGGGAGAGACAGACATATTAAAGGGTTTCAATGGTATTATTTGAAATAATTAATAGAAATAGCCACAGAAAATCTGATTCTTTTTCTCAAACATTTTTGATCTTTTAGAGTCATATTTTATGAAGTAATTTATAAAGATACATCATATATTCCTCCACATTTATTCTATGAGGGTGGTAAAATAGAGTTTTGAGGAAATTAAGTGACCTGTCTAGGATGCTGCAGCTACTAAATGATGGAAAAATAATTCAGTCCCAGGTCTGTTGGAACTCTTGTTCTACTATCCCTGCTTTTCTGGATCTTTCCCCAGCAGGCCAGCCCAGCTACATGGTCACCTGTTCCATATGGCTGCTCCGCAATGGCTTCTTGTCAGCCCCTTTCCCCCAAAACAAGAAGCTTCAGTAAAACTTTGTTAGGAAAGTTCTGGAAGCTGCTCTTTATTAAACCTTTCTCTCCTCTGTTTTGTTGCCAGTATGTTATTCCCACCCACCACTTATATGAAACTTAACAAAACAATGTTTTCTGTGTGACCAGGACTACAACTTTGCAAACGCCTTACTTTTGAACAAAGGAAGAATGATCCCAGTCTTTAGGGAATCTTATATGAAACCTCTTGCACTGCAGAGCAGCTCAATACTGAGAAAGATTCACTAAGGTAATTCAGCTCCTGGGGAAGTTTAATTTGAAACAATTGGAGTCCTGAATGAGAATACCCAGCCTTTTCCTCTGGTGTGTGGAGGGAAAAGAACCGAAGGAGCCCTTAGCAGGAAGCTGGAAGGGGCTACTTGCTAGGCAGCGGAGCCCTGGCTTGCTTTCTTTCCATCTGCGTCTGCCAACTCCAGTGGCACAGTTGTTTCCTATGGAGAACAGATTCTGCTTGTTCAGTGCATGTTTGTGAAGAAAGAGATTTTCAGACACTCAGATAATGGGGCATTCACACATTCAAAACCCAGCTAAATGTGCCCCCGGGGCATGTGGGGAAGATGCCAGGAACACAAACTTGCCCAGAACAGTAATGGAGAGACAAACTCTGTTGACTTAGGGTGAGTCCAGGCAAATAGCCCAGCCACCCCGGGCCACAGCTGCATACCCAGAGCATGCCAATGCTTCCTCAGGAAGACACTGAGGTGACCTCCTCCCTGGGGCATCACCACGGTTACTTCGCCCCTGGCAGGTAGGGTTAGGTTCGGTTTCCAAGAAGTCTCTTCCTTATTCTGGTCCCCACTGACATTTCATTTTTTCCACGACAGTGACCCAATGAGATCTACCAATGCTCCAGAATCAGTCACGTCAGATGCTATATTAAAGGATTTGTTATTGTTCTTTGAATAAAGTCCAGGCCATTTAACCTGGCTCTGGCTCTCCATGGCCAGATCTCTGGTCTTTTAGCCTAATGGTCCATCTTCTCTTAACTCCCCTCCACTGGTGCACCACACAATGGTGAACAGACCCTGAACATGTCACTCATAAGAATATGTCTGCACAAGTCACTCCCTTCCTTACCACCTTCCTCCTCCCCTGGTCCACTCACTGGTCTCTCCGCATCACTAAACTTCTCCTTTGAGAAGCTTTCTCTGAGGTCTTCTCTCTTTTGCCTACTCAGAGCACCTAGACTTCCTTCCAGAGTGGTGATACCATTTTCATAATGTGTAAGATGACATTAAATGTAAGACACATTTTATAGAAATGTAAAAATAAGAAAATTTCTGTGTACTCTTGTTGTTAGGGGGCTGTTGAATTATATTGGACTCAGAGACCATCCTAAGATTTTTAGTGGCTGATGGTTTTTTGGGATTGTTTTGGGAGTGGGCTGCCATGTCCTTCTCCCATTTTTGTGATGGTGGGGATTGAACCCAGGGCCTCAGAGAGTACAGAGCAGCCCTCTACCAACTGAGCTAAACCCCAGAATGTGTGTATTAGAATTGGTTAAATATAGTATCATAGCTTTCTGTTTACTTGCCTCCCTTGTTAGACCTTATGTGACCAAGTGTTCTATCATTCCTTTCTATTTTTTTTTTTTTTTTTTTGTGGTACTGGGGGTTGATCCCGGGGCCTCACGCCTGCATGCTTTGCAAGTGCCGGACTACTGAGCTGCACCCCCAGCCCTTTTATTTATTTATTTATTTTTTGCTTACTTCCTGAGACAGGGTCTCGCTAAGTTACATAGACTTCCTCTAGTCTCGAACTTGCAATCCTTCTGTCTCTGCCTCCCAAGTCGCTGGGATTACAGACGTGCGCTACCACGCCCAGCTTATCGTTCCTTTCTATAATTCAACTCCACCATATGTCTAGTTCATACTTGAATCTTAGTAATATTTTTCAATAAGAAAAAAATAGATTTTATAGGTAGTGAGCCAGGTGTTGCCTGTAGATTGTAGAAAGCCAGTCTTTATCACCTCCCAATGTTTCCCCAAAATGAGATATCTATAAGAGATTGGTAGTAATAAAAAGCACTAAATACTACTGAATCTCATGCTGACAGGTTATTACCCTTCATCTTCAGTCTTTTAGATGAAACTGAGGAGTTACTCTCCCTTTGGTAATAATGTGCCTTTTCTTACCCCTGCTAAACTTCCTTTCCACCACAATAAGAGCAAGCCCAGGGCTCCATGTGTTGGCACACAAGATTATCTACTTAGTTTTTAGCAACTTTTATTGTTATGATATTTGTTTTTAGACTGTCTTTTCTTTATGGTAAACTCAAAGGCAAATTTGCTTTTACATTTATAATGCTATACAGTTTTCTTTCCATATAAACATATTAGAGTTTAAAATGTGGAATAAACATGAAGAAAACTTTGAGGAAAGTCTTAAGGCAAGTTATTCTCAAATAAGGCAAAAGCCTTGACAGTCAACAAAAGAAAGTGTAAAATTTGGAAAATCATTATACTTTACTATGATGCAACTGAGTGATTAAAATTTTAGAAGCTATTTCCTTTTCCATCAGTCTACCACTTGGTACCTTTAAGCCTAGACTTTCCATCTCAGTAAGGGGATGCTATTTTCATGATATAATGTCAGGTTAGTTAAAGACACAAAGAATTTTAAAATTCCATGCTACCAAATATACTTTCTTCTCCAAAGAATCTCAAAGAACTTCCACACTAAAATGGAAATAACATCTTTTTAATTAAGTGGTTAATGTCCCATAGCATCCTTGGTATGGGAAGCTTGGGATCTAAAAGTCTGCCTTTGTCATCAGCCTTAATTAAAACCTCAGGATTGTAACCCTCACTTGAGGCCCCACGATACAAAAATTTAAAGTAATGAGTAACAGAGAAAAATACACAGGATACAGGCAGGTGTCATACGTGAGAGATGCAGAGTAACTGTGGATGAAGAGGCTTTATCTCATCTCTCCTCGTGTGATAAAGGAAGAATGCCTTTATAGTCACACTGACACTGTCCATTTGTGGTAAGTGGCATGTACTTATGTAGAACGTACAAAATACCAGACATTGATCTAAGTATTTTTAGATATTAATACACACAATAATTAGATGAGGAAACTAAAGCAAAGTTAACTAACTTGCTCAAGGTCACACACACAGCTGATAGCAGGGAATTCCAGATACCCAGGCACCAGAGACTACACTCTTAATCACTAAGCCAGTATTGACATGATGATCCATTGGTGCTCCCCTGGAGGAACTCAGAAAGGAGACATGTGAAAAGATGTAGAATCATTTTTTAGAACATGTTCAGCAGGAATTAAAGAAAAAGGAGGTTCCACTCATTGATCCACAACCACTGCAGTTTGTTTACCATGTCAGGAAGCAATAAAACTTGCTACCAGATCACCAACTTCATGAGCTTTCTCTAAACACCAGCGATTTGTCATCATTAAATGAATGGCATCTCCTTTAATGAGACACTGATTCTACACCCAACTACCAATTCTTTATTTAAACCAGGCACAAAAAAAAGTATAGGTGTTATAGAATTGTGAGCACAATTTGCCCAACTGGACCCAAAAATAAAGAGATTTACTTAAAGCTAGATCAATGTCCATTTTCTTTCTGAGGGAATTTGGTTAATGACCTGAAGGAAATTACTTTTTGAAGCGATTTTAAGATAAGGTGACTGTAAACCTAGACATGTACCATTGACCCAGTGTAACTATCAAGAGAACCCACTTTCACTCTCAAAAATTTCCTGGATTGGATGATAAAATACCTGGTGACCTTACTAAAAAAGAATCCCCGGCTGTGACTTCACCCTGCACTGTGGTAGAGTATGGTAATACTGAGTTAAAGGACACACTCCCTCCCTTGGAGGATTGCACAGGTTGAGTTACACTACACTTTGATGGAGAAACATAAAAATAAAATGGCAATACAGTACAATAAGTACCAGAACAGAGATGGGAGTAGTGGAGGAGAAGTGCTGAATCTAGAGTGAGGAAGGGCGAGGGCATAGGGATTGACTGAGTCCAGGACAGGTAATACTTCTCAGTCTTAAAGGAGTGCAGGTTTTAATTGGCATAGAAAGATCTGGACAAAGATGAATACTCAAAATATGGACAGCAACTGAGATTTCATGATACACGTGAGATAGGTAATAGTGGTCAAGAAGGACAGGATTGGGGGCCGAAGTAAAGATTTTTAGTCCTGAGAATGTGAAAGTCTGACTGTGTGTCTCTGGGAAATTACCAAATCTCTCTGAGTCTTGGTACCTGCATGAGCAAACTGGAGCACCATGATATCTAGTTTACAGGATTGTTGAGAGGCTTCAGTAACTTAATGTATGTAAAGCTGTTTAAAAAGTATCCTATGATACATAATAACTGCAAAGAAAAGATTGAATTAATTAGAATTAAATATACAGAGTGTATCCATATGGATATCTTAATTTCAGAGAAGAAAGCAGATTTTTGTGTGTCGTGTGCAAGGAGTTTGCTCTTGATTCTGAGGAAAATAACAATTATTGAAGGGAAGTGACATGAGGGGTGATATGACCAGATTGGATTTTCTAAGGATTAGTCATTCCTGACCAGTGTGTTGGGAATGGATTGTCGATGAGATTAGCAAGACCCACAGCGTTAAGCTGTTGCAGTAGATGAGGAAAGCAGCAAGGAAGGATAGAAAAAAACCCTGCCCCATGCAGAAAACCTTAAGCAGCACTACCAAACTCCATAGTAAAACCTTCACCATATGGCAGGGCATCCTCACCACAAAAGCTCATTAACCAGGGTACCAGGGAGCTTTCAAAACAGTGATATATCTGGTATCTATATTAACTGTGAACGTTTACATTTAGGAGTGACAGAATATAAAGGTCAGAAGGAAGCTAAAGAAATTATCCAGTCCAGTGGTCATCTACCTGGGCTACCATTCAAATCCCCTTAGGAGATCTTACAAAACACCTATCCCTGGCACTCTTATCTGTTCAATTAAGTAAGGGTCTGTGGTACAGGATCTCAAACACTGATGAGTCCTGAAAGCCTCCTGGGTGATTCTCATGTACAGCCAGGCTAAAGAACCTCACTGATCCCATCCAGCCCCCTGCTGGACAGAGTTGGAATACAAACTCCAGATACTCTAATGCTTTTAGGGTGGAGGCCGTAATTGTGTTACCATTCTTCCATAGAATATATCAATATAGGTTATATATATATATTGATATATATATATATATAAGTATTTAAACAAGACTAGAGCATCTTCAGCATTTCATATAACATTGTATGACTTCATAAATTTATGCTGGTGGTAGAAAGGGGAAGAAAAACAAACTGTGAAAAGAAAATTGCAAAATAAAGAGAAAAAGAGCTTTACAGAAACAACATAAAATGAAACTAAATATATATTCTATGGGCTGGGATTTAGCTCAGTTAGTAGAGTGCTGTGCTGCAGTCTCTGAGGTCCCAAGTTCCATTCCCAGCACTGCAAAAAACGGAAGAAGGACCTGGCAATCCACTCCCAAGGCAATCCCGAAACAGTCAGCCATTGAAAACCCTATGAGGGTCGCTATGAGTCGGATACCGACTCGATGGCACCTAACAACAACAACAATATATTCTATAGACCCAAGGAAGAAAGGCTTAATAAAGTGTGAAGTACTGGCTTCTTCCTAGAGTAGTTTGTGGGAGTGTAGTTAGACAAGAAGACAAAAAGTGCAGAGATAAGAAGAAAACACAAAAGCGTCATGAAAGTAGAAAGAGTGGATCTATCTTATAAAGCAACAGGAGCAGCACTTTGCTAATAGAATAATCTCACTTTTTTTTTCAGTACTGGGGGTTGAACCCAGGGCCGTGCACTTGCATGCTTTGCAAGTGCTGTACCACTGAGCTACAGCACCAGCCCATTTTTTAACTTTTTGAGGCAGGATCTCCCTAAATTATGCAAATTGCCTCTGGTCTCAAACTTGTGATCCTCCCTCCTCTGCCTCCCCAGTGGCTAGGATTACAGGCGTGCACCACCATGCCTGGCTTCTCACATTTTGTTTTAAAAGGACTAAATAAATGGAGTCTATAGACATACCTGGGAGAAGGACCCAGCAACCCACTCCCAAAAATCAATCCACCATTGAAAACTCTATGAACGGCAGAGAGGCATGGATAATAGTGTTTCACCTGTTGTATTCTATAGGCTGCTATGAGTCAGATACCGACTCGATGGCACAACAACAACAACAACAACAACATAGCCATACCACCCTGGCATCCAATCCCCTCAGATCTCAGAAGCTAAGCAGTGTGGGGCCTGGTTAGTACTTGGAAGGGAGACCTCCTGGGAACACCAGATGCTCTAGGCTTGGGAGAAGGACCTTGCAACCCACTCCCAAAAAACAATCAGCCATTGAAAACCCTATGAATAGCAGAGAAGCACAACAATAGTGTTTTACCTGTTGTTTGTAGGGTCACTGTGAGTTGGATGCTGACTCAATGGCACCTAACAACAACAACAAGGTAATGGGAGTGGGAGCCTCATGATGAGATTAACATTCCTATAAAAAAAGAAAGAGACTAGAGAACTCTTTGCATATGTATACACTAAGGAAAGGCCGTGTGAGGGCACAGCAGTAAGACACCTGTCTGCAAATCAGGGAGAGAACCCTCACCAGACACTGAAGCTGCTGGGACTTGGATTCTGGACGTCCAGTGTCTACAACTATTAGCAATTCAGTGTTTGTTGTTTGAACCCCTCAGTCGATGGCATTTTGTAATAGCAGCCCAGATAGCCAGGTGTATTCCAGATGGTGGAGAAGTTGATAAGATGATGCGTATGAGGTTATTGGAATATTAGCCCACATATTATCTGTGCTGTGCTGATACTGTGTTACTATATGGTAATTGTTGTTTCTCTGTGTAATTCCGTGTGTGTGTGTGTGTGTGTGTGTGTGTTGCTTGGGACTGAAACCAGGGTGTGTGTGTGTGTGTGTGTGTGTGTGTGTGTGTTGCTTGGGACTGAAACCAGGCCATCGCTCATGCTAGGCAAACACTCTACCACTTTTTTAAAGTTTTGTGACAGAGTCTCCTTAACCTGTGCAGGCTGCCTCTGGCCTTGAGCCTGGGATCCTCCTCCCTCAGCTGAATCACTGGGGTTACAGGCATGGCCCACAGCACCCAGCTTGTACCACTATTTTTATAAGTTGACCCATCCCATTTTCTTACTGATGAAAACAAATTACTAGGATGTCAGAAATCACAGAATTATAAGGAGCTCATATAAGTAAATGTGACTTTATTTGTTCTTTGCTCAACCTCTTATTTCATACTAAAAACTTAATGGGTTTTGTGTGGCCTAGCCGATTGCCCCAACATGCTCATGGATAGAGTGTTGGGCAATCTCAGGTTATAGGATACAACCCTACCCCATTCTTCAGTTGTCCAAAGTTATCACAAAGTGACAAGTTTCTTGGGGAAAGATTGAAATTCTTACTATTTAGAAAATAATGAAATAAATAGAGAATGCTATTAGTAACTTTCCTTCTTTAAATATTTGCCATAGGTATCTTGATTCTTACTGCTTGATAAAGCAGTAAGTTATCTGAGGAGAAGGCCCAGAACTTTCTCTTGGAAACAGACATCCACTAATAATTTAAAGTTCACACATGGCAGGATTTTAAACCAAATTATCCATTAGCCACCTTTGGCAAAAAGAAAACACTTAATGATTAAGTCAAAAAAGGTATAGTATACTTTAATTTAAAATGTGCTTGGGGCTGAGGATGTGGGTCAATGGTAGAAAGCTTGTCTAGCATATGCAAGGCCTTGGGTTCAATCCTCAGCATTGCAAGGGAAATAAAATTAACCAAAGAAACCTCAATCAATATCTTTAGGTGTGAGCAGGTACTTGGACAACAGAAATTTTTTTTCCATGATTCTAAATTCTACAAGTCCATGATCAATGTGCCAGCAGGATTAGTTTCCTCTGAGACCTCTCCCCTTGGCTTATGATGGCCATCCTCTTGCTGACTTTTCACATGGCTGTGCCTCTGTGTATGGTGACCTTGATGTATACTCCTCTTCTTGTAATGACACCCATAATATGGGAGTAGGTTCTGTACCCAAATGGCTTCATTTTGAACTATCTCTTGAAAGATCTCGTCTCCACTTATGATCATATTCTGAGGTATGGTGGTTGGGATGGCAACATATGAATTTTGAGGGAGCATAATTCATCCCATAAAAACTGGTCAGTCAGACTTCAGTCAATAGATCATATTTGGATCACTATTAAATGGCCCTCAAACAAGCTAGCTCAGTGATGTACACCTGTAATCTCAGTGACTTGGGAGGCAGAGGCAGGAGGATCACAAGTGTGAGAGCAGAGGCAGACTGCATAAACTTAACGAGGCCGTCTCAGAATAAAAAGTGAAAAATGGACTGGGGGTGCAGCTCAGTGGTACAGTGCTTACAAAGCTTGGGTCAGGTTCTAGATTCATGCCCCAGTACCACACACACACACACACACATACACACACAAATGGTCCTAAAACATCTTGGTTTCTTATCCTCAATTATTCACAAGTACATATTACCTCCCCATAAAAGCAAATGAACATCCAACATTTAAGAGTGGCTGAACTCCTTTTGGAATCATAACACACACATTGCAGGCTGAGCTTCCAAGAAGCAGACAGTGAGAGTCTGGGCTTTGCAGGAAGGAGCTTTATTATGGTATGTTCTTGGCAACAGCGTCTGCGGAGGACGAGCAAAGCAAGACTGGACAGAAAGCAACTGAAACTGAACTGTGAAGCAGTTGCAACAGATTCCTTGATGATATTTCAGGTCTCTTGAGCTAGGTAGCCTTTCAGAGTTGTTCCTGTTTCAGGCGAGAAACCCCCACTTTGCACTTCTGCATTAGAAGACTGCTCCTTTGTAAGGGCTTAGACAGTGTAGGTTCTCAGTACTGACCACAGCCTCTGTACTGCTCAGATCTAGTTACTTCATATAGAGTTTACTAGAAACATCTCCTCCAAGATTCTGGTTGATCCATTTTTCAAGAAAAATGTATAAGAGGAAGGATGGTGGAGCAAATTATAGGCCCCACCTGTGAAGTGACCTGGAGCCTTTAACTGATCCTATGCTGACTTGCCCTGTGCATCCTGCAGTTTCCTCACCCTAAGCTATGTTGTTTCCATGGCTTGCCAACTGTTTGTATCCAGAACTTCATCCCTGAAGGATCTGGTCCCCTATCACCACATTCTCCATAGTCTTTGACTACTGCATGTGTCATTTTTCTGTCAACATGGTCCAGGGATATGCCAAGAGGCACCTCAGCGAGCCACTTGAGTGGCACACATATTCTTCTCTCTTTGCGGCCATTATATATTGGCAGCCCGGTCTCTATGCCTGCCAGCACGATGCTTCTTTCCTTGTTTTCTACTCTTTTCATTAAAGAGGCTTAAAGTGATTGTTGTTGTTGTTAGGTACTGTCAAGTTGGTGTCTGACTCAGTGACCCTATGTCCAACAGGTGAAACACTATTGTCAGTGCTTTCCTGCTATTCATAGGGTGTTTAATGGCTGATTGATTTTTGGGAGTAGGTTGCCAGGTCCTTCTCCCAAGCCTACAGCACCTGGTGTTTCCAGGCAGTCTCCCATACAAGGACTAACCAGGGTCAACCCTGCTTAGCCCAGATCTGATGGGATCCAAAGCCACAGGGCTACAGCTGCAGGCTAAAGTGCCTGGGTGGCATCTGAGGCTAGAAGTTTACTGAGACCTTTATTGTGTTCCCTGCTGGAACCTTTCCCCCTTGGGCACCAAGCCCTTGAGAGCCACAGAAGGAAGATTTGTGGGTGTGGAAGACACAGATGCCCCAGGAGGAATACCTGGAGTGGTGGGAAGTAGAGCTACTCAGGCTTTCATCACCTCTCTGCGGGGCCAGTGTGTTCTGCCTGCCAGGGACACAGCACCGCTTCATTGACTGTGGTGGTTCACTGCATCTTAGAGAACAGCGCTCTGCCCTTGCAGGGCTTTGCACGCAAGCTAGTGTTTCCACTGTGCCTTCCGGTGACTGCCCCACGGCTCTTTCGTTCTGCCGGCTTCTCTGGTGCAATATGTGCAATGTGTGCTGAGATCAGTCCCATGCACATGTGATTACTGTCATACCTGCTTACCTCCTCCATGAAAGTGTTGATTTCAGTCAAAATAAATCATTGCCCCTGTCAAAGTGCAAGAAATACAACATGCCGCCAAATGGCTAGCCTCCTTGTGTGACAGTGCCATCCTGGGGACTCAGACATGGCCTCTGCTGCTTCCAGGTAGAAACTTTGTTTAAAAACAAGTGATAGTGGGGTACAGAATAATAAGTCATTTGCTCTATCTATCATGCAGCTATGGCTTATGACCAGTTTTGTTTATGCATTTACTTACATATTTTACAGAACATTATGAAACTAAAGAAGAAAAATGTGGAAATTTTAATTAACATGCCATGAGAATTGTGTGCAATCATGGGTTGGACTCTCATTGATTTTTTTCTTTTCCATTTTTCATATATTCATAAAGCTGCACCCTGTACTTTGTGGTTTTCCTCTCCCTCTACCCCTCTGCATTGTCTGGGTTGAAATTTAACAGTGGAAAGAGCCAGATAAGTACTGGAGAATGAGGTCCTATGCTGTTGGATCCACACACATCCAATAGTTTCTCTGTTCCTAAGCCCATCATGCTAGCAACAGGCTTATGACACAGAATGCTTGACATCAAGCTGGGTGCCTCCTGTGTGCTGAACACCTTCTGATAAACTTCAACATGCAATACAAAGATTTTTGCACTTTGGCGACTCCTATAGGTCACATGCCTTTTCACCAGGCCTTCTAGCCTCTAATTTCCTCATTTTTACTTTTCAGCTCCCTTCCAGATCAACTAGCCAAGCCACTCCACATGGTCCAATAATTCATATATATATTGTTGTTGTTGGGTGCTGTAGAGTAGGGTCTGACTCATAGCGACCCTGTTTACAACAGAACAGAACAGTCCTTGACACTGTGCCATGCCTGGCATTATGTCAGTGCTCTGCTATTCATAGGGTTTTCAATGATTTGTTGTTTGGGGATTGCTTCAGGAGTGGGCTGCCAGATCCTTCTCCCATTTTTTCAAGTTGCTGGGGTTTAAACCCAGGGCCTCAGAGAGCACAGAGCCGCATTCTACCAACTGTGCTAAACCCCAGCCCTTCATATATATACATGTGCATATATGTGTGTGTGTGTGTGTGTATGTGTGTGTGTGTGTGTGTGTGTGTGTGTGTGTGTGTGTATTCTAATCAAGGCCACTTGTCTTCCAACAGAAAAGATATATTCACCAAATTTCTCCCTTTTGAAAGGATGTTCTCTACACATTTTCTTTCAGGGCCAAAATGTGCCATGCTTAGTGTGTATCCATACATTTTTGGAGTGGCTAACCTGTGAATTAAGTTCAACTTTTGTTCTTGTCTGTAGATGAATCATAAGAGATTCTCCTGCAGCCACAGATGTTAGCTCTGAGGAGATTTGTGATTTAACAGTGGTGGATGGGTGATATTGGATCTAGGCTGTCTGCTCATTCAGCAGAGTAGTGCTCATGGGCCTGGCTCATGCTCAATTCAGAATGTACCAGTTTTTCATCTCACAATAGAATGCTATTACATCATTTTGAGTTGTTCCCTTCTGAAGTCAGAGGGTCAGCTTTTCTGTCTCCACATCTAATAATCATTGGAAGCAGGCTGCCCTTGTGGAAGAGGCCTATCTAGGGTGAGGCAGCTTCCTAGCTTCTTTTGAGTGATAGAGATTCCTGGAGAGGGACTTAGCTGTTAGTTATCTGCAACCAACCCTCCTGGAAGCTGAAAGAATGAGTGCCTTAGTCCTGAAGAGCTCTCTTTACGGCACCCACAACTTCCATATATTTTAGATGATGATGAAAAAGATAAGGCTTGAAAAGTGAAATTTTGGTAATTCTAAATTCTGCTTCTAGTCTGATTTCATGATGAGCCTTTATTTATCTGTTGGAAAAAATGCTGCAATAAAAAGTAGAGTTCAGAGTTGCTGTCTCTATCTGCAAGTCTAAGTCTCTCTCACAGCTGACCTGATGAATATATAGGTATAGAACGTCTCAAGCGGCACATATTCTCATCCCACAGTCTGTTAGCAGGCATGCACAAGGAATGACCTTCAGAAAATAATTAATTCAACTGTTTTATCATTAGAGTAGGAAACTAACACAAAGGAGGAATGATTTATGTATTTGTTATTGCAAAGCCTCCATTTTACTGCATCTATAAACTTGAAATAACAACTGTTCCTACTCATAGATTATAATCATTTATAGAATCAAAGACCATACAGCTAGATAGACGTAGATGGAAATTTCATTTGATACTAGAGCAAATGCCTATGGGTCCTTCACTTAGAGCAATCCACCATATGTCCATAATTTCGACTTCTAAAAACTTTATAATTCAATAAAAGAAATCATTTGTTCATTTATTCGGGAAATATTTATTGATACCTCTTCTGTACCAGGCACAATGCAGGGCCCTAGAAACTCAACAGAGAGTTGCTTTCACAGAGCCTGCAGTCTAATTGAAGATTCATAGTCACCAAGTAATCACAACATAAATAAAAACTCACAAGTATACCCACACAATTGTGGTTAGCACAATTGGATGGATTTGGTGCCAAGATAAGTACACATAAACCATACCAGGCAAAATGTGATGAAATTTTTTATTCTAAGAATTTAGAGCCTTGGTCCTTCATTTTTAAATTTTGGATCCCTTAGAAAACTTATGGAAGTTATAAAACCTCTATCCTGACCAAAGCACATGTCCCAGGAATATGCATTATAGTGGGATTGGTGTAATCATGGAGTTCGTGGAAGATCTTGCTACTGTAATGAGTTCAGCCTGGAGATATGAAGCACTAATGGCCTTAACTCGAAGAAAATTAAAGAGAGTATTCAAAGCAGAGGGAGCCATATACACTGAGATCCTTTGGCAGCAGGAACAAGGTTATATTGGGTGAAGTGGAGACAGCAAGGAGTAGCATGAGGCAAAAAAGAACCATAGGACTCTGCCAGGGCCATACCACGCAGGGCCATGTTCAGGATGAGAAACTGCTGAATTGTTTTATTCAGGGAAGAATATAATCAGATTTGCATTCTTATAAGGTCCCTAACTGCCCTTTGGAGAATGCATTGGCAGAGGACAACTCCGGATGACAGAGAGCACAGAGTTGTGGGCCTGTTGCAGTTTTCCTGATGAAAGATGATAATAGCATAGATTAGACGAGGCTAGTACAGCTGGAGGAAATTAGGTGGATTTGAACAGTATTTAATCAGTCAAATTGACAGCACTTGATGCTGGATTATGTATGGGTGAGAGGATATCCAGGATGACTTTCTAGGTTTTTGGTTACCACAATTGAATAGATTTAGTGCCAAGATAAATATATATAACCAATACCAGGCAAAATGTAATAAAATATTTGATTCTAAGAAGTTAGAGCTTTGGTCCTTAATTATTGAATTTTAAATCCCTTAAGAAAGTGACAGAAGTTATAAAACCTCTATCTTCCCCGAAGAACTTTCTTACTCACTCACGTTTCTGCATATATTTTGTGAATCAGGGTCAACCATATACACTTCGTACCACATGACATTTTTACAGTCCATGGATCTGTGGCTAAGAAACTTTACCAAATCCGTACTCTGCAAATGTACACCCTGTTGTCTCACTTGCATAGCTCACTATACAACATTGGAAAGTAGGAACAATAATGTCACATAGCTGCTACCGTTATCCACACATCGAATATTACTGCTGATTAACAAAGGAGTAGCGAGTGGGCATTTGCAAAGCATTATCCAGATACAGGGAATCACAAGACATAAATACACTTCTGGTAACCTGCACACAAATACCTTAACCCTTAATGACAGACTTCAACATAAGCGTCGCTATGGCACTACTGTCGGAAAAAAGGAGCTGTCCCTCAGAGAAAAGCTGCCTACTGCCAGCTGTTCTTCACACTTACTGCTTTATGCAGCCTTAGGGGAAAATAAAATATTTCCTTCCCCAGGGAAAAAGTCAGTTGGGTGCAGCTGCATTTGAAAGAGAATTGCTGACTTAGGATCTGATTCCATGATGAACATTTTATAAAAAATACTATATATAGCACTTACATACACTATACACTGTATACACATGAGACATAAATTATATGCCAAATCAGCTCCTGTGCCATTCTGGAAATAATAAAAGAGGATATGTGCTTAAATTGCAGCTGGCAGGCTTAGAAAGAAAAAATATATATTTTAAAGGAAAATCTCATAAAAGAGATACAATGTCACCTTTTGCAGATTCATTTAAAATTACACAATTATCTGATAGGAAATTTAACTGCAATCTTCTTGAGGAACTTAGTGATAAGTTTGATTAGTTTCAAGGATTTCTCCAATTTCTCTCATTCAAAGGCAATAACACCAAAGACGTATTAAGGGCTCATGACATGCCAAATTCTGTACTGGCACTTGAAGCACATCATCTCATTTAATCTTCACAGTCATCCTATGAGATAGACACCATTATAAAACCTGTTTCACTGAAGAATAACCTGATGTTCAGAAAAGTTACACAATTTCCTCATGAGGTTCGGTTATCACACTTCAAATAGCATGATCAAATCCAAACGTGTCTGACGTGGAAAGTCCAAGTGCCTTGAAAATGACCGTTTTCCCTGAACCACAAGTCTCACTGATGTGAAAAGAGTGATTTGCATATAATATTCAAATCGCTCGTCATTCTCAACAGCTCTTTCATTTGAAGATCCCAGTTTGCCATCATAGTAGCACAACTACCAAGGTATATGTTCATTCTTTGAAAACTAAATATAGAATAAAACAGGGAATATTCAAATGTAAAAAAGCAAACATAATGTTAGTCACCATTATAGAATCATATGAATACTTCTTTGGTACTGGGAAAAAAATTTACTTGGCATCTGGTGAAATTCCTCCAAAATATGCCATGGTTATTTCCTAAAAATACTGTCCTGGGTCTATCCAAAACAGGAATATCACAAAAAGTAAAAGATACCCTTGTGTCAAAAGTTGTTTGATAATGAATCTCAGTATTTTCCCTTAAAAAGCAAATAGAACAGCTGCACTGTAGAACTATGTAATTCTATACTTGGAAGATGGTTCAGATGAGAAATGATCAGCAATAGTTTTTAAACATCTAACAACTGTATGTTTTAAAAGATTAACTAATTCTTACATGTTGCATAATTGCTTCTAGAAGTTGTTAAATTGCAATCATGTAAGTCCTTTTGGTTTCTTGAAAAAAAAATTCATTGAAATGAAGAGACACACTGGCTCTTTCTATCTTCATTCTCTTTCCTTGTCAGGTGGCTACAGATAAAGCCTCCTGATTATTCCATAGCCTCTCCCTCAGAGACATAAATTATCTTTTTCAATTCAGCCATTAAATTGACACAAGGCCATTTTTATGGTTATGTTTGGGGAACTTAACACCTATTTTTTTGTATGTGTGGATGGTTTTTAAAATTACTATTATTATTATTATTATTATTATTATTATTACTATTACTATTTTGGTACTGGGGATGAGCCTAGGACCTTGCATATACTTTGCAAGTGCTCTACCACTGAGCTTCACTCCCCGCCCCCTTTTCACTTAGAATCAACGTCTCCCTAAGTTGCAAAGGCTGCCTCTGGCCTTGAATTTGCCATCCTCCTGCCTCTGCCTCCTGAGTCACTGGGATTTACAGGCATGTGCTACCATACCTAGCTAACACTTTCATTTAAATATTCTGGTTTTCCACTTAGCCATCTACTTCTCCAAAAAATGAAAACAAACAAAAACAGAAAACAGAGTCTGTGTGATATGTGCCTCTTAGCATTCATATATGAGAAACAGTTCATCTTTCTTTATTGCCACATGTAATAAACAACTGAAGACTATAATGTAGCCCTAAATGCTCATGTCTACATAATAAAATGCCCATGATATTGCTTTCTGAAAGACCAAGAAAGTACATTCCTGAATAATCCTCAGCTGTATGTGGTCCTGATGATCTTCTGATTATTCACTGGTACATTCACAGGCGTTTGTGTCCCGAAGCATTACAGCTCCCCTTTGCTGGTTCCATTTAAAGCTTATTCAGCCTCATTAGCCTAGTTCCATCAAGAAGTTAGATGCTCTACAAAGGGCAGAACTAGAAATGAGATTATGCCCACTGTTCTTTCCACCCTTATTCCTTTCTTTAGTTTTTATGTAGATTCACACCATATGACTTACATTTTTTCACATTGTTGCATTCACATTTATACTTTTTAAATTCTATTAATTATACCTGTTTCACCAACCTATACCATTTTCTTCCTGTATTGATACACTATAGAAATATGGTGGACTTACCTGTGTCTGATATATACAGTTCACTTTAAGAAAGCTCAATACAGAGGAATTTGAACTCACCATGCTAATTATTTAAGAAAAACTAGATCACTTAATAAAACTTATAATTTCACAATTACTTTGTGGCAAAAGCTGCCTCATTGTAAAACAACATAACCCTTTTCCCACTCGCTCTGGCAGTAAACAGTATAGTAGCTATGTGTTAAGTTCTGCAAGATGGGTACTATTATTCCCAACTTGCAGATAAGGAAAATAACGATCAGAGAATTTAGGTGACTGGTTCAGATCAAGAAAGAGGTATAGCTCAACCTATGTGTTCTTTACTCTGAAGAGAGGATTTCTAATCATTGCATTGTGTGTCTCCAAGGGCTTGTTTAGTAAAGTGCACATTCAGCTGTCCCCTGCTTTCGATGTCCTCTGATCCCTTTCACCACGCACACACCATCATGTGGTAGGACATTCTTCCTCTACACCTCATGTTCCCTACAGCTACAGCTCATTCCCCTATACCTTATGTTCCCTACCTCACGGAGAGCTCTATTACAAAATCTCTGAGATTTCCTCTGAGTTGTTGGAGTGACTTCTCTGATGATAATTTGGGGAAGACTAACTGTGATGCACTCTAATTTACCCTTCTTCTTTGAGAAATGACCCTTCTTTTTGAGGGGAGGCACTGTACTGGGTTTCTAAGTTTTTCCTGGGCAAGTCACCCATGAGGAAAGACATGTCCCGAGACACTAGGAAGTTTGAGTTTACCTGGGTAGGTAAATTCGCCTAGTTCCTAGAATCATTGCTATCCAGCCCACTTTAAATTAGAACAGTCTTCCAGCTTGGTGTCGTGAGCACTTATGGTGACATTTTCCCCTCCATCTTTAGTTTTTATTTCTCATTTTCTTGAGAAGTCAAACAGGGATGAAACAGATAGTTTGAGATCCTCCCCTGGCGAGCAAGCAGGAATGAAAGAGGTAGTCTGAGAGCCCATCTAGAACCCCCAGATTCTACTTCCTCTGTAAAGCTTTTCCAAACTCCAAGTCAAAAATCACTTTCCCCTTTCCTATAACCCTCAATACTTGGTATTTCCATACTGTTCTTTGTATGGAGTCCATTTATACTAGTGGCAAATTCTGCTCCTACCTGTGTGAAACTGCAGTTGCTCAGTTTCCTTTCTCAGTGTTCTTCCTGAGAAGTGAACGCCCCAGCATCAGTGAGCTTCCACTCAACCTAATATAGTGCTTTATAGATGGAAAACCTCAGAAACGTCTCTGTTGAATTGAACTGAACTGTTTCTATGCCATTTAATCTTTCTGTGTAACTTTAAACTTCCCCCCTCTTTGCACTTTCCTTAATTCTGCTGCAGGTTAAAAACCATAGGAGACAAAAAGTCCATTTTCTCTTCTCTGCAGTAACCACTCAGGGCAGTGATTAAGGCCCAGTGGAGAAGCTGTAAAATTGCTGGCTTTCTGACTGACAGTGAGCCAGTTAACAGATCCCATTAGGAGAACTGCCTGTTTGTTTCTCCTTCCAATCACTCTGATTACTCATCCTGAACTGGCCCCCGGGTTGGAGGTAATATGGAGGGCTGCCTGAAATAAAGAGAAGGAACTTTGAGTCTGAGAAGTCGTGATATCCCCATATTTGAAGCTGAGGCATCTTCAAGAGCAGCTGGAAGCTAACTGCCATCAAGTTTATTTGAGGCAAGAGGGAATTTAGCATTTTTAATTGAAAATGGAGTATTGTTTCATATCTTATAGTTTTATTCTAAATGCATATAAGCATGATGGTCTTTCTGAAGCAATGAGTTTAACACCAATAATATAAAAGCTTGCACTTATTGCTGAAGTACTAAGTAAATATTATAGATGAGAGACTAAGTAACTCATTAGAGGTGACACATAAAACAGTGACGAGGATTTTGGATGTTACAAATGTGTATGTGTGAAGGTTGGATTCCATTCACAAAGAGCTAAATATAATAAAATTTATTTATATCCTCATTCATTGATCCATTCATGCATCCATGACTTAGCACAATTTAAAAGCGCATGTTGAAGCCAGGTGCTGTGATGCATGCCTGCAATCCCAGCTATTCAGGAAACCAAAGCAGGAAGATCATGGGTTCTAGTCCAGAGGCAGCCTATGCAACTTAGAAAGACCCTATCTCAAAATAAAATAAAATAAATAAGAGGCTGGACGTACTGCTTAGTGGTAGAACACTTGCCTAGCATGAGCAAGGCTCTGGTTTCAACCCTCAGGACTGCAAGAAAGAAAAATAGTTCAGGTTGGGTACTTATGCTGTGCAAGCACAACAGAACATGCTAGAGACACAGATAAGCAATCACTCCTGACCTTAAGGAGCCCATAGAAAATGGCAGGTCACAAAATGAATTATTACAGTATCCTATGATAAAGGCTATGAGGTCAGAATATTAAGGGAGGATGAAAAAGGGACACTAACCAGCCTGGAGTCTAGGTAAATTTGCTAAAGAAATCAGATCTGTGCTCAACATTGAGACTTTTGCAGGAAACATCCAGAGACAAAAGAAAATGGTACAAAGCTCCCAGTGTATCTGGAGCAGAGTACTTCTTTGGAGAGAGCTCGTGCAGTTAAGGGGCTCTGGGTATTAGGGAGGCCAGATTGTGAAGAGCTCCGTACTCCATGTGAGTACTTTGGACTTTATCCTGCTGCTCACAGGCAGCTACTTGAAGCAGGGTGATGTTATCAAATTTACATAATAAAAGTTCACTGTAGAAACAAGTAGGTTGATGGCAGGCTGTTGCAGTATTCCTGGTCTAATATGTCAGTGGGGTAGAAGAGACTTTTATGAACAATATTTATGAGAGAATGACAGGATATGGTCTTGACTAAATGTCTGTATTGGGATGGGGTGTAAGGTCATTGGAAAGAGTATAAAACTAAAAGGTAGAATTTCAGGATATTCACTAAATTTCCAGCTTAAACCCTTGAGTGGATGGTAGTGCCTATTGCTAGTGTTAGGAAATAGAAGATGACTACTAACACTGAGGAAATAAATGATAAGATCTGAGATGGAGGCTGAAGTGTTTGTGGAATATTCACTTTGCAGTGGGTAGATGTAATGGGCCTGCAGCTGTGGCACTGTGGCATCTGATCCCATCAGATCTTAGAAGCTAAGGAGGGTTGGGCCTGGTTAGTACTTGGATGGGAGACCACCTGGGAACATCAGATACAGCAGGCTTGGGAGAAGAACCTGGCAACCCACTCCCAAAAAGCAATCCGCCACTGAAAATCCTATGAATAGCAGAGAGGCACTGACAATAGTGTTTCATCTGTTGTACATAGGGTCACTAAGAGTTGGATACCAACTCAAAGGCAACTAACAACAACAACAAATGTAATGGCGTATGGTAAGGAGTATGGTGAGGAAGTATGCAATACTCATAAGCATGGAGATATTGGCTAAAAATATAGAGACATTGGTTGATAATGTTTCTTACTTCTAATAAGAATGTCACCCCAAGGTCTTTTTCCATGGCTGAACCAAGTAATTATTATAGTTTGGAATACCACACGCCAGAATTATAACATATCCACAAATTATTCTTGAGAATGGAGAAGAAGGAATACATGGGTAAGTACAATAATTAAAACATGATAAAATGTAATCCTTTCTCCAGTAATAGAGAAAAAAATAAGGCAAGGTTCCAGTTGAAGAGGAATTTGGCTCTAGTCCCTGTTTAACTTTGTGTGAAATGTGTGGTCCCCCTTATTCCCTTTCATACTGCTCTCCTTTCCTCCTCCTGTCATCTATCCGCCTTCTGTGTGTGAAGGGCTGCCCAGAGCTTCTCACTCTCTTCAAATGTCAGTAGCATTTTACTGAAAGAAGCACCAAAGGGTAAGGCAGCCTCTATGTTTTGCAGTCTTCACATATCAGATTCAGGAAACTGATTCAGAGGCTGGTTTTAAATTCATTGTCTTCCAAATTCCAAATTTAGGTTTCATCTGTAAAGCTAACCCAAACCATAAAGCAGAGCAGTGAAGAAACATGTGAGGTCAAAACTAAACATGGATTTAATGGTTGTAAGATTTAGTTTCAAGGCTCAGTTCAGGAGCCAGGTATCATAGTGCATACCAGTAATCCCAGCAATTGGGAGGCTGAGGCAGGAGGACCAAAAGTTGGAAGCCAGAGGCACCCTGTGCAAATCAGCCTGATGTTGTCTTAAACTTTTAGAAAGGGGGCTAGGAAGCAGCTCAGTGGTAGAGCATGTGCCTAGCATGAGTGAGGCCCTGGGTTAGTACTGAAAAAATAAAATAAAATAAAATAATAAAATAAAATAAAAAAGATTCCATTCAGGTTGCACGTGTGGCTCTGAAACCTTCTATGCTGTCCTCTCACTTCTAACCCCAGACCAACAGAGAAGTGCAGAACATTTTACCATAACCCATCCAAACAACTCTTATCTCTGTCTGTGACTAGATTGATGGCCTCTTGGGGGCAGAGACCATGGTATTCACGTTAAGTGCCTTGGCACTTAGTATGGCATCAAAGCCAAAGCAGGCACTCTCAAAAGGTTTCTGAGTTGTTATTTTTCCATCAATGCCAATCCATGACAATTCATATGAGCTCATAACTATTATTTTAAATATATTGCAATTCATTCCAGAATTCATCTTTTTAAAAAATAAAGCATCATGAATAAAAATATCATTGGATAGTTGCATATATCCTATCTCTATGAATGAATCTATTTCATATCACTTTATTTGTTCAAGGATCATATTATGCTTTCCCATAATGATGGAGTTTATCTTCTATTGTAAAAAAGATTGAGTTCTGTTCAAAAATAAAGAGTGAGCAATTAAGTTAGAATCAAATATTATGAGTCATATCTCTGAAATTCAGGGTCAAGAAACCTTCTCATATTGTAAAACCATTTCCATAATATAAAAGGGTTGATTTCATCACAAATAACAGCAGAAATAACACTGATGCCTAATGTTGTTGTTATTGTTAGGTGCTATTGACGTGGGACCAACTCCTAGCCATTCTCTTACAACAGACAAACCACTCCCAACACTGTGCCATGCCTGGCACTATTCTGAGTACTTCTCTGCTATTCATAGCATTTTCAATGGCTGATTGTCTTTTGAGAGTTGGCTGCTAGGTCCTTCTCCCTAGGCTACAGCACCATGTGTTCCTAGGGGGTCTCACATCCAGGCCTGTCCTTAGCTCCTGAGATCAGCTGGGATTGGATACCAAGGTGGTATGACTGCTGAGGTATATATTCATAAATATAAAATATATAATATATGTATATACATATACTTGTGCTCTGTATGCTCAGTTTTATTCTTATATGTCTACATTAATAAATTGACTACCATATAAGAATCATCTCTATGTTACTAGACCTTTACACTGATTTTTATTAGCACCTCTCTTGCTGTGTTGTGTATTTGTTTTAATTTTATTTACGCAGGTGGATAAAGAATTCCAGGAGAGTTACTTTGACTCCCCAGGATATATGATGATGTCTAACAGAAAGAAAGCCCTTTCAACATGTTTCCTTAGTAAAAGACAAAAGAAAAATGTATTTCTACAGAATAAATGTATCCAGACTATGTATACCTCCCCATCTTAGTCTTACATGGTATCTGTCTGTCATTTGCATCACTGGGCTTGAGAGCTACCCTCTGTCTCCGTGCCAAGAGCAGTCAAGGAAGCCAGTCAAGATGACAAACTGATGTCAGACACCAGGAGACATAGGCGAGACCTCAGAGCTGAGTGGGTAGAGGAAAAACAGAGCTTGGGATCAGCAAATGGTCTGCCAAAGCACAATCCCGATGAAAGTGAAAAAAACATTGCCTGAGGGACTGTCTCGGATCAGCACCAAGAAAAATTATGGCATGACAAACTAAAAAAAAGCATCAAGAGTGTTTGCACTGTTCACGTTCTTTATTCTGTAGCCATATAGTTCAATAATGAACCATGCTTTCTGATGTTTTTATACCAGTCCATCCACCTATCACATTCTTGCATATCAGTTTTTTTTTACTATTAGTATTTTAATTGTACATATATATGGGATATAGAGTGATAATTCAGTTGATATATACGATGTGCAATTATTAAATCAGAGTTTTGACATTTTCATCTCCTTAAACGTTGCACAAAACCTTTTTGATTAACATGCAATAAGTATTTATGAAGAATGTTGTTGTTGTTGTTAGGTGCCGTCGAGTCGGTATCCGACTCATAGCGACCCCCTGTACAACAGGGGAAACACTATTGTCAGTGCTTCTCTGCTGTTCATAGGGTTTTCAATGGCAGATTGATTTTTGGGAGGGGGTTTGCCAGGTCCTTCTCCCAAGCCTACAGCTTCTGGTGTTCCCAGGCGGTCTCCCATCCAGATACTAACCAGGCCTGACCCTGCTTAGCTTCCGAGATCTGACGGGATCGGATGCCACAAGGCTACCGCTGCAGGCTTATGAAGTATAGTATCTTTTAAGTTGTACACAGTATAGTAAGATTCATTATGGGCTTTTCAGAGTTGCATCCTCTGTTTTGCACTTTTTCTCTCCCTCTTTACCCCTCTATATTCTTCCCCCTCCCACCTTTCCCATTGTCCTTCCCCTCTCTCTAGACGCTTCATGTTGAGTCCTCTTGTATTTTCCAATCTTAGGTACAAAATATATACAATTATATATGTTTTTTATTTAAGGTAGATCTAGCTCCCACATATGAGTGAGAATATATGGTATTTCTCCTTTGAGTCTGGGTTATTTCTTGTAAAATGATGACCTCGAGTTCCATCTATTTTGCTGTAAATGACATAATTCCATTCTTCTGTACTACTGAGTAATATTCTATCATGTCTATATACCACATCTTTTATCCAATAATCTGTCAGCAGGCTTCTGGGCTGATTCTATACCCTTGCAATTGTGAAGAGGGCGGCAATAAATTTAGAGGTGCAGGTGTCCCTGTGCTAGGATGACTTATCTTTCTTTGGGTGTACTCCCAGAAGTGGTACAGCTGGATCATGTTTACCTCAGTTCTTACGTGATTTTTGTGCAGCTCATACATCCCAGTGATTCTCTGAAAAGTAAATTCCTCAACAGTAGGTTGGATCCCTTTCCTATAAGGCCATACTGTTCTTTGTGCTGCCAATCTCATTAGGGTATAGGGAAATTTCCTATTCAGGGATCTGTTTTACTAAGTTACATTTAATCTCAGTGCACAGAATCTAGCATAGTTCCTAACACAGAGTAGGTATTTACTGAATGAAATAAGGAGGAATGATTTAATTTTACATCCAAGAAGAGAACTATTGAAATGCTGAGTCATTTCTTTTTTTTTTTTTTTTATTATCACAGTTACCAGTTCTAGTATTTGCTCATTCACCAAATGCTTGTCAAGTGCCTGTGAAGTATCAGGTACTGTTGTAAATGCTGCTGCAAACATTGCATTACTTTTTTCTTTTCATTATGAATGACACTGTCATTTAATGTCTGCTTTGAATGAGTGTTGTATTTTAACATTAATTTTTGCAACAACTGAATACAGTTAATGCTTTTCTCTAATATTTTGCAGGTGATGAATTATGTATCCTGGAGATTAAATAACTGTCCAAGGTCTAATCTTTTTCTTTTCTTTTTATTGGTGTACTTGGGGGTTGAACCCAGGGCTTCACGCATGCTTTGCAAGCGGTCCATCATTGAGCTGCACTCCTGCCCATGTTTGCACTTTTTATTTTGAGACAGGGTCTCACCAAATTATGCAGGCTGCCTCTGGCCTTAAACCTGTAGTCCTCCTCTCTCTACCTCCCAAGTTACTGGGATTAAAGGCATGTGGAACCACTCCCAGACAAAGTCTATCTAATCTTTTAATAAGATGAGAGCTACAATCAGCTTCAGAGCTGCCTGATTCAAGATAATTCTTTTCTGTTATGCATCTATGAATATTTTGTTAAAATTAATACAATTTCTTATTTGGTGAGCAAAGAAGTATAGATTGTGTTCCTCTTTGATATATTTGACATTATTGGATAAAATATTTAGATAATATTATCTCCTTTGGAACATGTCCATATAGCTTAAAAGAATTCCCAGGATAAATGAAAAGTTTTCTGTCTAGACATTTCTAGGTGTGTTAATAATTGGTTTCACTAAGCTATGCTTCTCAACAGCCATAGCATCCTGCCACCCAACCCCACCTGATCTCAGAAGCTAAGCAGAGTCGGCCTCGTTAGTCCTCAGATGGGAAAACCTCTGGAAACAGCAGGTGCTACAGACTAGGGAGAAGGACCTGGCAGCCAACTCCCAAAACAACCAACCATTGAAAACCCTGTGAATACCAGAAAAATACTGACAATAGTGCTGGGCATGGTACAGTGTCAGGGAGTGTTTCCTCTATTGTACATAGGGTCTCCATGAGTCAGACCCTACTGGAAGGCACTTAACAACAACAAAGATAAAATACTGTGGGGGTAGGGGGGGAAAGAAAAAGACTGGAAAAGGAAATAGAATTTCCTGTCAAACTGAAAAGAAAGCATAGAAACTCAGGTTAGGATCATGTCTGAGGGTCTAGATAAAGCTTAAAACAAACATGGGGTAAGAGCCGGGGATGTAACTCAGTGGTAAAGCACTTGCCTAGCATGTGTGTGAGGACCTAGGTTCAACATGCAGAACCGAAAAAAATATTATAAGAGAAGACAAAATGTCCTAAGTATCATGAGAGTGCCATGAGACAAAGGAGGGACAGTTTGAGAAGAGTTTGGAGAAAGATCTGTAGTAGCTGGGCAAGCAGGGACAGATGGAAGGAGATCTGGGGGCGGGGAGGAAGAGAGGACGGGTAAGGAGGAGGAGAGAAACGTTGTGAGTCTCATTTTCATATGGATTTGAAAGTCTTCTCCATTGATACTGATTCTGAAATGTGTTGTTCTCAGTCCAGACCTTTCCCCTGGAGATCCAGACTCATCTGTGCAGCTGCCTTTTCAACATCTCTAATTTGAGGTCTAAAAAGCATTTTAAATTTAACAAATGCTAAACCTTGCTTCACTACTGGGCAACTGCATGCTAGTTATGTTGCTACCAGGCAATTTTTAAGCCAAGAACCTTAGAATCACCATTTGTTCCTCTTTATTTGTGGCCCCTCACATCCAATCCAACAGCAAAGTAGATTGTGTTTACCTTCAAAATATATTTCCAGTGGAATTAATTAGTATCACCAACATTTGCACCTCTTAATTCCAAGCTATCATTATCCTTTGCCTGGATTAGTATATTAGGTTCACAATTGACCCCCTAATTCCATTCTTGTTCCCCTGTAGAACACTCTCCACAGAGTAGTCGGAATAACCTTTAATACCAATCAATCATATAACACTCTTGTTTAACACATTCAAATGGAGCAGAAAGAGTTCTTTTTAAATGACTGACTGTAAATCGACTGCACACTAAATTAATTTCCAAACTTTTCAAGATAGTCTGAGTATTAGTGAGTTTGATGACAATGCTAACTGACTCATCTGATAATTACAATGCATGGATTATTACATTATACCCAGGAAATCGTTAGTGTGTTGTAACCAAGTAAAGGAAAAATAAGTCATTGGGTAAATAAAATTAATAGATGAATAATAAAATGCAAAAGTAACAGAAGTAGACTATCTGCACAGTATACCTAAGGTGCTGCTAGGCACTGTTTTCCCTGGTGACGACATTGTTGAAATGACTTCTTGGTGAAGGAATAAAGTAGAAACCAAGTAATCAGAAAACATCAGGAATTCACAAACATCTATACCTCCCTGGGGGCATTGAAAATACCATTAATGAACCACTGTGTGAAATTAATGTACTGCCTCGTGGGAGCAATGATCCCCTGAGACCTGCCTGTGATGGTATTATAACTATGACTCATTGTCAGCAATTGTTAGAAGGAAAAGTGCCTTGAAAATAGGAAAAAAACTTGACTAATAACATAATGCTGATATGTGCTGAGAAGGAAGCATCTTGTTTTTCCTTTATGAGCTAGGGAATTAATCATTTAACATAGCAGTGAAATTGACATTAAAAGAATTCAATATAAAATGGCTTCTTCAAGTGTATTCAGTTGAAACACCAGTAAGCTATTGAGCAGTTCTAATAAGCTAACCAGTGTGGAAACTACAAAGAAAGAAAACTAAAAGGCAAGGATGAGGGAGGAAGGGAAAAATGAACAAAGGAAGGAAAGAAGAAAGGGAGAAAGGAAGGAAGGAAGAAATACACACTTCTTTAATTCACAGAGATCACAAATTATGGGTAGTATACACAGGCAAACACCTGAGGATATCTTACCTGTTTATGATTAGAGAGAATTGCATTAAGAGGTATACAAGCAAAATCTCACAGACAGATATGTGAAAAAATTGATTCATTTTTGAGAGG
This sequence comes from Pedetes capensis, assembly GCA_007922755.1. Taxonomy (NCBI): domain Eukaryota; kingdom Metazoa; phylum Chordata; class Mammalia; order Rodentia; family Pedetidae; genus Pedetes; species Pedetes capensis. Next base: position 15,339 of record VMDO01004973.1, on the reverse strand, counting down.
GGAGAAGATTGTCGGAAAGTAATTAGTGCCAGAATATAACCTTGAAAGATAAAATAAGATTAAAACTGAAAAAGAATGGTGCACAAAAATGGTTCTACTATTAGATAGCTGACACTGGTGGTGGCTGCCATGTAGCTAAACTGCTAGGTAGTTCACTATCCTGTTTGTTACTGACAAGTAGGATTATATCCAATGCCATACCTTATTATGGCCAATGTTTACTTTTTAAATTTGAATTAAAATTTAGTACTTTTATTAAAATCATTACTTTCTAAGACCATATTGCTGCTGAATTTTGTGTTATATTTTTGAGAAAGTGTGTAATGCTGCTTGGCATCCTCTGTACTCCACTTCCTTAGTTCCATCAATTTCCCAATAGCCCCATAGATGTGTACAGATGCATCAAGAAGTAAGTTATCTGCTCTGGGCCCTGACTTTCAGTTCACTTACATTTTGCTCGATTAAAATCAAAGGTTATTCATACATTTTAAGTTGGGCCAATGATACTGGAGATCTTGCTATATGAGCATTAGATTTTTCTTTGGTACACATATGCTAATAGGATTGTTGGCTACAAGTAATATTATCTAGCAAGTGCACAGGGCTAAAGTTTAGCTCACTTGGTAGAGTGCTGCTCTTCACTCTTTGAGGCCCTAAATTTGATCCCAAGCACCGCAAAACTGGGAGAAGCACTAGCATCCCATTCCCAAAACAATCTAAAAAATTCAGCCACCTAAAATCTTATGAATAGCAGAGAAGAACTGACAATAGTGCTGGGTATGGTATAGTGTCAGGGAGTGTTTTTTTCTGTTGTACATAGGATCAATATGAGTTGGACCCGACTTTGATGTCACCTAACAACAACAACAACAATAACAACAACAACAACAAATGGACAAGCAATCACCATGGGAAAGTTTATATTACCCAAAAAAAGTTGTTGTTGTTAGATACTATTGAGTCATGTCCTACTCATAGCAACCCTCATAGAGTTTTCTTACCACAGTATTAATAATGAAAAGAGAATAACTCAATTTCTGAAGTTTGTGGACCACAGGGAAAATATGATCCAAAAATGAAAAACAAGACTAAGGCTTCAGAAATGTACAGTAGTTCTAAAATGAATAGCACTAGGTCATGAAACTCCCACATGTCTGTCAGCTTATTGTACTTTGAGGGCTTGTGCATTACTGAAATGTTGCAAGCTTTGCCACCAGTATTTCAGATACCAGCAGAGCCACCCGTGGTAGACAGGTTTCAGCTGAGTTTCCGGACTAGGACAGAATAGAGAAAAGGACCCTCACAGCCAATTCCCCAAACAATTATCCATTGAAAACTCTAATCAGCAGAGAAGAACTGTCAAATATAGTGCCAAAAATGAGCCCCCCAGGTTGGAAGACATGAAAGAAACCACTGGGGAAGAGTTTGGTCCTCAAAGTAGAGTTGGCCTTCACAATAAGAATGGAGTAAAGCTCCTGGGATCTCTTTTTCCTGATGTGGCACAACTCAAAATGAGAAGAAACATAGTGGCTGCAACACTGGGCTCAAACATAAATAGATTGTGTGCATGGCACAACGTTGGGTAGTATTTCCTTCAATTGTATGTAGAGTTACTATGAGTCAGATCCCACTGGAAAGCACCCAACAACAACATGTCATGAAAACAAAAAGAGGAAAAATTTTCAAGAAGAATGGACTCCAGAGAAATCAGAGAGAAAAAGAATAAAAATTGCAAAAATGCCAGTATTTATTTATTTTGGAAAAAATAATTTCTTTGCTAACCTTGGAAGAGAAGGAACTGATGAAGTAGAAATATAACGTGGGCTCCATTAATACAAGTGTGAAAGTGAACGGAAAGGGAGAACATGATATAACCCAAGAGAAGACGGGAGCAAATTAAGACTGTTACTGTTTTAAAGAACTATTTTGAGCAGGGCACAGTGACACATGTCTGTAATACCAGCAACTCATGAGGCAGAGGGAGGAGGATCAAAAGGCCAAGTCCAGAGGCAGCCTGTGCAACTTAGTGAAACCCTGTTTCAAGATAAAATAAATAAATAAAAGAGGAGCTGAGGGTGTGGCTCAGTGTTAGAGCACTTGCTAAGTAGGCAGGAAGCCCTGGGGTCAGCCCCAAGTACCACTAAATAAATAAATGTATTAAATAAATAAATATTTTGAGATAGTGTAGATCTGAGGTCTAGAAGGGAGGGAATACAAAGAGAAAACTGAAGCCGGGCACAGTGGCACATACCTGTAATCCCAGTGACCCGGGAGGTAGAGGCACGAGGATTACAAGATCGAGACCAGAAGCAGTCTGCATAATTTAGCAAGACACTGTCTCAAAAAGTAAAAAAGAAAAAAAAAATGGGCTGGGGGTGCAGTTCAGTGGTCCAGCACTTGCAAAGCATGCAAGTGCAAGGCCCTGGGTACAACCCCCAGTACGGCAAAAAAAAAAAAAAAAAAAAGAGAGAGAGAGAGAGAGAAAATTGAAGTACTAGCAAGCATTCTGAGAACAAATCAACTCAGATTACCCAAAAAAGGAGAGTCTAAAGTCTATAGACAATAAAGAGCATTGAGATGGAGCGTCAGCCATGAGAATATTTTATAAAGCCATAGTGTTGCGTAGTTCTTTTTGTAATTGTCTCTCGTCTATAATGCTCAAACTTTCTCACATAATATTTGATACCATGATGAATTTTTAAAATACATCTAGTTCTATAATATATACATAAAAGAATTAGTCACTTCAAGAATTCCCCAAGAGTCAAATGGGAAACTTGTATGATTTTATATAGTCCTCCAGACAGGGTATATTCTATATCGTCATTCCTCTTTAATCATCTTCCTTATATAGTTGTTTCTATTTTTCAAAGAATCAGGAAGAACCTAGAAGGAAAATGGGAGGGATGATGTGATGGAAAGTGAGATATAGATAAGAGGTCAAAATGTGAGATTTTCATCTGATATTAAGCTTATGGTTCAGATCTCAGAGAAATGAGCACGGTATTGGGAGAAGGATTCCAGACTAGATTAAATTAAAGTAAATTAGCAATTTAATCATTTAATTTATAGCAATTCTGAGGTGTTTTTTGTTTGTTTGTTTGTTTCATTAAAAACATGAAAAATGAAGAGTGAAGAAGGTGTCAGGGAACACAGGATTGAGGGAGTGTCTCAAGTTAAATATTTCATAAATAAAGCAGTACCTTATTTAGTATGGATTTGCCCAACATGTGGTGAAATTTACTTAATGCTGAATTTGGTTAACAAAAATCAAAGATAATAACACTAGGGGACATCAACAGAGATAAACACCTGAGAATGATGGCATGTGCTGTACAACTTATTCACCTTTCACAGGTTCCAAATTAAATCAGTCTAGCTTCCTCTCAACTTCCAAATTGAGGGAGATAATGCAGTAATTTAGCCCCACAATACTGAGATATATACGTCCAACTCTATGATTAACTTCCTAGTAATACAAGTAATGAAGTCCAAATGGGTGGGTAGATGGATAGATAGATATATAGATAGATTGATTAATGGGTTGATAGAAAAATAGATACATATGTACGTACATACACACACACAGTTACACAGTCCAGCTTGTATTTGATTTCTGCTACAACCTAAGGAGGGCTAACTCTGCATTTTTAAATTCATGTCTACAAAGTGAAATCTTTAGAATCCCAAACTAGTGTGTCAAATATCTTCACTTGAATATTAGGACACCATCATGCTTAAAATAGAATTTATAAACTCTTCCCCCAAACTAATTATTCTCTGTTTATCCTTTCTCAATGTTATTTAAGCAAGAGATTTGTAAGACATCTAATCCTCTATTTTTCTTCATATCAATAGGACTAAAAAACCCATAGCTCTGTTCTTCAGAATCTCTCAAATTTCTTGGTTCTATAAAACTGATCATGACAGTGCCTCCTTAAAACTCTTCAGTGACTTACATTCCTCTTAAGACAAAAGCTAAACTCTTCCATGTGTCCCATGAGGTTTCTGAGCTGGACTTTGGCTTCTTGTGCCTCTGTCCCCCCTCTCTCTGGTCTGGCATTCTTTCATTTCTTTAGATGAGTCCTGTTTCTTCTCCCTGTTGGAGCTTCAAATAGGAGACTTCTTCCTGGAAGCCTGATTTATCTTCTCAATTATCACTAACATATTTTCTTTTCTAGTTAGTTAGAAATTATCTTTAGAGTGCAGTTTAAATGTTGACTTCTTCATGGAGTTCTTTCTGGCCCAAGACCAGGTCAAATCAGCTTCTGATATTTTTTCATTGTTGCTTTTCTTTCCCTCCTTGTAATCACTTTGCAATTTAAAACTATTATATCATCTTGGTACCAATGTTTTCCTTCACTCTTATGGCATCAGATATATAATTTTTTGTTCACTTGGGTATTTTGTACCTAGGTTTAATATCTGGCATAATGGGAATCCTAAGTAAATACCTGTTCAATAAGTGAATGAATAAATAAAATATAGAGGAGAAAGAATGTGTCAGTTGCTGAAACATGTTAAAAGCTTGACCTGGTTGTGGTGTCACATATCTGTAATCACCTGTAACCTGAAGAGGATCCTGAATTTGAAGTCAGCACGGGCTAGATAGCAAGAACTTGTTTAAAAATGTGCATTGCTATTCAGCAGAGTAAAGAAGCAATCATTTGAATGATGTGGTTTGGAAAATGGACAAATACGGAAAGATTATAATAGGTTGGCCTGCAGCTGTGCCACTGTGGTATCAGATCCCATCAGATCTCAGAAGCAAAGCAGAGTCAGGCCTGGTTTGTTCTTGGATGGGAGACCACCTGGGGATACCAGGTGCTGCAGGCTAGGGAGAAGGACCCGACAGCCCACTGGCAAATAACCATCAGCCATTGAAAACCCTATGAATAGCAGAGAAGTACTGACATAGTGCTGTGAATGACACAGTGTCTGGGAGTGTTTCATCTGCTGTACATAGGGTAGCTATGAGTAGGACCCAACTCCACAGCACCCATCAACAACAGCAAAATTAGGTAGACTAGATAATTTATCATGTTTGCAATCTTAAATACACGTTCATTTGTATATTACAATTTTAAATTTGTTACAGATACAAGTTCATTACAAATACCATCTATTAATCCAGTATTTTGAAAATGCATACAGCAAAATTATTGATAACTATCTGGTAGTCATAATAGCATTCCATGTATTATGATAATATATAATAATAAGCTCTAATTTTGTCAATTTCTACTATTTAATAAATCTCTTTTATACAAATAAATGTTTGATGTAGTAAATCAAGTTCAAAGTACAGCTTTATGATCAATGATGAATTTATAATCAAATCTCAACATTTAACATTTTGTCATTAATATAAATAATAGATAACCCTTGTAGACTGCCTGCAGCATTAAAAAGGATTTATTAGTTTAGATCATTAGAAGATCCAAAACAGTTGGGTTTTAGGGAAGATGTAACAAGGATTCTGTCTCCATATTTGTGTGTGTGATTTTTCATGTTTCATCATGATCTTCAAGATAATTTCTCTTGGCAGAAGAGAGAACTTGCAGAATTGTTGGAATACAAAATTGTATAATATCATACATAGAGAGAAAGGGAATATCTTTGTCCCACAATTCCCAGCAAAGGATCCAACTATGCTAAGAGAAATTCAATTTTTAAATATGTTAGCTGAGGTTATCTAATCCAAAAATTATGGCAAATAGAGCAATTACCCTCATTCACCTAGACCAGTCAAGGTCCTCTAGAATTAAAATGTGCTTTTCTTAAAGGGAGAAAAAGAATGAGTGTTGGGTAGAAAACATAACCCACTACATTATAAATCAGAGCTTCTAGATAATGCTGCAAATGTATAATTGAGTAAAAGCTACCACATATTGTATATATACCTTGCAATCATAAATTCATAAATTAAGTTTACTCAACATCACTAAAAACAAACTTGAAATTATAGGTTATACAATAATAAAAGAACTTAAAACATTATTAACATATAGAATAACTTTTCATCCCTTACTCTAACTATACTTTCAGTCTTTGAGTAATATTTTCAAATAGGTAATCAGAAGAAATTATTTTCATTTCTCACATATAAATAGTTTTTCTACAACTTCAGGTTGACAGCCAATGATTTTTTTCCCACAAAATAACCATATTTTGGGCACTATTTGACTATAAGAATTAAATGCAATGCCTGGAACATAATAGGTAGTAAATAAATAGGAATTGATTAAATAAATTAACTTCAAATTTTTGAAGATATGGTAATTTGATAAGAGCAAAATTTTCATTTAAACAGAATCACTTTTCAAAAGCTACTTTGAAATGCACTGTGCTAAGCAATAAGTAATTCCTATTCTTTTTATACTTCCTATAGCTACCTATGGGGCCAGGATTTAGCTTAGTTGGTAGAGCACCACTCTGCAGTCTCTGGGGTCCTGGTGTGATTCCCAGCACCACAAAAATGGGAGCAAGATGTGGCAATCCACTCCCAAGCCAATCTTGAAACAATCAGCCATTGAAAACCCTATGAGGGTCGCTTTGAGTAGGACACAACTCCACAGCACTTAACAACAATAACATAGCAACCTATGCCTACAGCCATACCACTGTGGCATCTGATCCCATCAGATGTCATCGGAAGCTAAGCAGGGTCGGGCCTGTTTAGTACTTGGATGGGAGACTGCCTGGGAACACCAGGTGCTGTAGGCTTGGGAGAAGGACCTGGCAACACACTCCCAAAAAGCAATCAGCCATTGAAAACTCTATGAATAGCAGAGAAGCACTGACAATAGTGTCTCGCCTGTTCTACATAGGGTCACTATGAGATGGACACTGACTCAATGGCACCTAACAACAACAACATAGCAACCCATACACATCTAAATCATTGTCCTTATCATTTATTGATTCAACAAATATTTAGCATTTTCCAAATACTAGGACATAAATATGACAAAGATACAATCCTTGCCTCCAATGAACTATAAGCATAGGGAGGATGTAGGAGTGACTAAAGAATGCCTTATATTTTCATTTTATATTAAATTATAGTATACATATATAGTACTTGGGCTGGGATTTAGCTCAGTGGGTAGAGCGCTGCGCTGCAGTCTCTGAGGACCCGAGTTCAATTCCCAGCACCGCAAAAATGGGAGAAGGACCTGGCAATCCACTCCCAAGGCAATCCATTCCCAAGGCAATCCCGAAGCACTCAGCCATTGAAAACCCTATGAGGGTCGCTATGAGTCAGATACTGATTCGATGGCACCTAACAACAACAACAACAATATAGTACTTGCCTAATAAACATTTAAGTTAATAAACAATGCATTATAGACTAATGAATAATGTCCTATAGAGAATTTTATAGCTCGCTCAAGCCTCTGAAAGGCCTGGGAGAGGGATTCCAATCAATCATGGTTATAAAATCAATCAATCAAGAGAATAAAACACTGAATGAGACAGATTGAACTTTATGAAACTACTACAATAAAATACAAGACATTAACTGAAGTGTTATGCCATGCTGATAACTTCTTATGGATTAAATACTTTGATGTTCCTAATGATCTCTGTTGTTGGGTTCTATCCATGAGATCATGAAACCAGAGCTGCCATTCCCGGCATTGGATCTTTCTACCTCTCTAAATACAATGTGTGATTTGTTTCTACGTGACAAGTTTAGAGCCTCAGGTATGGCCATCTGTTCTTTCTACCTTCCTACATTATTTAACCTTCTTCCTTTTTGATGATGCAACAAACATTTATAGAATGCCTATTGTATGTCAAGGCCTTTCCTTGACTCTGTGTGTGAGAGACATGGGAGAATGAGTCCAATCTTTCACACTTCAGAGAAGCCCACACAAAGCATAGCTGAATGGGGAGGAAAGAAGATGTGTTTCATTTTAAGTATAGTGTACCAGATGAGAATAGGTGTCCCCAATAGAACTGTCAAGCAAGCCATTGTAATTGTCAAACAATTTTTGGAGAGAGTTTGGATCTTCATGGAGGTAATAAACTGGAATTTTTATATATGCCACTTATATATGCCATGACCTGTGGTTTTGTTCAGTTGGTAGAACACTGCTATGTACTCTCTGAGGCATTGAGTTTGATCCCCAGCACTGCAAAAATGGGAGAAGGACCTGGAAAATCACTCCTGGAAAAAAAAAAAAAAAAAACAACCAACAAACACTATCCTAAAACAATCAACCATTGAAAACACTGTGAGGGTTGCTATGAATCAGACCTGATTTGATGGCACTTGACAACAACAACATAAACTATGACAATTCCCATCCTTGCACCTGATAGTGACAATATCTGGAAAGTGTCATTTTTCCTCAGTCCATACAAAGACTATAAAAACATCAAAATTCAGTTCAAGTTCTTTCTCCTTTACAGTGTGCTCTGACCATCCTATTCCTGATAAATTCCCTTATTTCTCAATTTCCCTTTAGATGTACATTATAATCCTTGCTATTTTTTCTATGCATCTTCAGGTTTTCAAAATTGTCTTATTTCTCAAAAGTTTATCAGCCCCAAAGACAGAAAGTATTGCATTCCCTCTCAAATCCACAATCCTGAAGCTTTAGCATATCTTTCAAAGATCCTCATCTATTTAATTGCCAACACATCTCACTCTCTTCCTTCTCATAATGAAGACGTTCCTCTTTGACAATTGCCATATGCCTTCCATTTGTTCAACATTAAGGAACAACAATGAGTTTAATGTCCAGACTATAGAACTAAAGGGTTTTTTTAAAAGAAGAACCAAGTGAATAACTGAAATATAATTTAGTACATGCTAAAGTGGAATGAGGGCTGGGATTTAGCTCAGTTGGTAGAGCGCTGCGCTGCAGTTTCTGAGATCCTGAGTTCAATTCCCAGCACCGCAAAAATGGGAGAAGGGCCTGGCAATCCACTCTCAAGGCAATCCCGAAACAGTCAGCCATTGAAAACCTTATGAGGGTCACTTTGAGTTGGATACCGACTCAATAGCACCTAACAACAACAACAACAAAGTGGAATGAAGCTCTTGGTGTTTAAGGAACAGAAATATTTATCTCTTTCTAACTTGTAGGATCACAAAAGCCTTAAATGCAAAGATAACTCAAGTGAGGTTAGAAGAACAGGTAGAAGATAATAGAAGAAGAAGAGAAAGAGGATGTGTCTAAGCAAACAAGAAACAATTACTATTATTGCAGTAAGGAGAAATAATTTAAAAATGATATTTTCTATGTGCACAAAGTAATCAGGCATATAAAAAGAATGGGAAATGATAAAGAAGTTGAGTGAGTAATAATATCAGGAAGAATTTTGTGTACCTTCTTAAGAAGTTTACTCTTCACTCTAAAGCCAAGAAAGCCAAAGAACATGTTCCCACAGAAATGTATTAGTAGCCTCAGGTTTCAGAAATTTCACTGATAACAGCAAAGGTTGACTAACAGCACAAAGCCCACGTGAGACATGAAAAGATTCTAAATAAAGACATCAATGAGAGTGGCTATAACAGAAGGAATGAATTCCAAAGACAGTAAAGCAGTGGACTCATCATGGGACTTTGTCTTTGGAAAAGAAAAGGGACATTGCCCTGCCCTTCCCAATCCTGGTTTGAACAATCAGAGGAAAAACAATAGCATCCATTTAAAGATGTAGACCTGCAGCCATACCACTGTGGTGTCAGAGCCCAGCAGATCTCGGAAGCTGAACAGGGTCCAGCCTGGTTAGTACTTGGATGGGAGACCTCCTAGGAACACCAGGTGCTGTAAGCTTGGGAGAAGGACATGGCAGCCCACTCCCAAAAATCAATCTGACATTGAAAACCCTATGAATAGCAGAGAAGCACTGATAATAGTGTTTCCCCTGTTGCACGTAAGGCCTCTATGAGTCAGACACTGACTTGATGGCACCTAACAGCAACAACAGAAGATGTAGAACAGAAATGCAATAATTTCTGTGGAGGAAGTACAAACAGTTGTTGTTTTGGAGATGCTGCTGGCCCAAACCATCTAGTAAGTATTGCATACTCTATTCTAGAGCTCTGGAAGAACAAGGATGTAGAAAAAGATTCAGAAGCAGTTAAATAAAATGGCAATTAGAGTCATAGGATGAAATACAAATGGGAGGCTGTTTAAAAGTGCAGGCAAAAACTGCCACAGACAAATCCCTGGGAACACTCCTATCTAAGGGTCATGTGTAGGAGGAAAGTTTCCCCCAAATGATCAAGAAGTCAGGGTTTTGAGAGAAGTCCTAGGAGAGTCTGACACCACCAAAGCCATCAGATGACAGGTTTTCAAGGAGGAAATATTTAGCAGAGGTCAATGACTCCTTTCCCACACCCAAATATATCCTAGAGTGATGCTCCATTTTATTCTGACCTTTCTCAGAACAAGCATGTAAACAAAATGTGTTGATTCTTCCCTCATACTTCTTTGAATGCTCTTAATGCATTTTTCTGTAAGTCTGTCTCTTAACCTTACATCTATTTGTTCCGAATATCTCCACAACCTGAAGCACAAAAGTGCTTGATAATTATAGTTTATTTTATTTTTCAAAATATGGTGGCATCCTCTGGTCTGAAATTGCAGATTAATATTAAACTATGAACCATTTGACACCATCCATTTTCTCTATTTTTGTCTCACATTCTGGATTCATGCTTTCTACTAATGATAAAAACCATTTTTTTCTCCCTTTCTGTTCCTAAAACATGACTTTTGCTCTAAGAGGACATTTGAGCATGAACGGCCAGTACATTAAAACCAGTTAGAGGGAATAACAAAACACAAGGTTACTTTTCAGACTAAAAAATATCCATAATGAAATGAATTTGATAAAATGAGGGAAAGTGAGTCCATTTCTTAGAAATAAATTATTCTTAGCTTCTCTGAGGTGACTTTAATAACCAAACCAGAGTCCAAGGCAAAGTAGCTGAACTCCTCGGTCTGCACTCAGAGTGTTGATTATTTTATTTGTTGGCTTCTCTGAATTGAATTTTGACTAAAATCCTGCAGTCCTCATTGCCTATGATACCGTTAACAGTAGATCTTTATATTGTCCCAACCCTTTGAAACAAATGAATTCTGTTCAGTACTTTCATTTTGCCAAGTGAAATAAGCTGGACACAGAAAGACAATTACTGCATAATCTCACAGGGGAGAAGAGCTCTAAGAAAAGTCAAACTCAGAGGCATAGTGTGAAATAGTTGTACCAGGGGCTAAGAGTTGGGGAAACCGGGAGATGTTGTTCAAAGAACAAAACTTTAGGTTATAATATGAACAAGTTCTGCAGATCTAAAATAGTTTATGATAGATGTGTTAAATAATGTGATTATGGGTTAACCACTACACAATATGGTGGTTGTTGTTAGGTGTACACTTGCTGATTCTTTGCCAGGCACACAATCTTATTTATGTTTAAAGCCATTGTTGCAGACACTGTGTCAATCCATCTGGTCGAGGGTTTTCCATTTTTTTGTTGACCTGCCACTCTCCCAAACATGATGTCCTTCTCCAGGAATTGGTCCCTCCTGACTACATGTCCAAAATACATAAGATGCTGTCTGGCCATCCTTGCTTCCAAGGAGTACTCCAGTTGCACTTCCTCTAGAACAGATCTTTTAGTTCTTTTGGAAGTCCATAGTATATTCAATAATCATCTCCAGCACCATAATTCAAAATCATCAATTCTTCTCCTGCCTCCTTTGTTCAATGTCCACCTTTTACAACCATATCATGTGACTGAAAATACCATAGCATAAATCAGGCACACCTTTGTCTTCAATGTGACATCTTTACTTTTCAATACTTTATAATACAGCATACCAAATTATCATATTTTATACCATAAATATGTGTGATCTTTTTTCAATTAAGTATTTTAAAATAAATTAAAAAGAAAGGAAACTAGGAGAAGGAAAAATAAAGAGATACAATACAAATAAAATAATTATATTAAGAGTACTACACACAAATAAAGTCTAAAATCTGTAAAGAACAATGTCTTAGACAAGGTGAGGCTTAACTCAAAATAATATCTAATCCTATTTTTCATGTACAAACATTTATCCATGTGCATTTGTTGTATATGCATATGTGTGCATTCCATGTGCACACATGGAATTTTTTCCATGTATTCCATATATTTATTGATGTGTGTGCATGACTATATATGAAATCCTGTTTCAGAGGACAAATACTTTATTAGTGTTTTTCTGGTTAACAGAAAAGGTAAATGAATTAAGTATGCACTTCGATAAGGACATTTTTTACTGGTTGAGCATCACATTAGGTTAAAACAACCCAAGAAATAAACCACAGATACCACCAATAACAAACAATGACAACATATAAGCAACCGGCAATAACAAATGAAATAACCTCCTTGTTATTAAAATGTTTTTTACTGATGCCTGTTGAGGAACTTCTAGTAGTGACATTTCTTTATTGTAATGTATTGTGATAACACAGGGGTGCTTAAAGTCAATTTGAAGGGAAATCCAGTTGAAAAGAATAGTGTTGTAGGATGGTTAAGCAACGTAATTGCCAAATCTATTCTTGCACATGCCTAATGCCACATCCTTAGGTCTCCCATCACTTGGAAATCTGAAACCTAGTGTCTCACTTTCTGATCTCTTTTACCAGTTCTTATTTTCATTGTTGCTTCATCTTCCCTGTCCTTGCTCTTATAGAGTGGCCTAATTTTATTTTTTCTCCATCCCCACTCCTCTAAATATATCAGCTCCTAAAACAGCCTGACTTTCTCAACCATCCTGTGCTGTGCTTGATTACCCAACCTGCTCTTTTGACTAACCCCTGAAATCTCTTGAAAACCCAAAGCTTTCCTTATGTAGCAAAATCTACTGTAGAATCTATCTTCTGCACCCCTATTCCTAAATGGTTCAAAACTAGTGGGGAATCATATACATCCTTTACTTTCTCATGATTCTTATCAGATCAACACTTCCCTTCTTCTTCTTCAGTCCTTAATCCACTAAAATTTGACTTCTATCTCATCTGTTCACATAAACATCCTAATCAGATTGTCATATCATAAGGACAGATTTAATCATGTCATGACCTGACATTATTGGCTATGTTGTTGTGAAGCTCTTACTTGTCTTAACTTTGTGGTAATACCCTACACTTCCATAGCCCCCCACATTATCATCCTCTTCCCGCTTTGCATTTTCCTTTAATCTCCTAAAAGGATATATTCTCCTCTATATATTCCTTACATATTGACATAACCTGACTCCCTCTCTTGTCTCATTTCTTGCTTATAATATGCAAAACACTCTCACTGGGTGATTGCATTCTAACAATTCCACTGTATAATAATTTATCAATAACATCTAAGTTAAAAGTTCCAGATCAGACTTCTCTAAGTTTCAGATTATACGCCCATCTGTACTGTTAATATATTCACTGGAATGGAGTACAAACATTTTGAAGTCAACCTACTTAAAACTAAACTTTTCTAATAAATATATTTCTCTTCAATAAATGGTTCTGATCATGCCAGTCAGAAAAGTTGGGGCTCTCTACACCCATTCTCCTTCCTCTTTCTCCATAAAACAGTATTCACTAAACCCTGCCGCTTTGACCTCATAAATACAGTCTTTTTTATTTTGGCCCCTTACCTTCCCTCCTACAAGTACTTCCCTGTTTTAATCCTCCATCATTCTTCACCTGACTTGTTGCAATAGCTTCCTAGAAAATATATGAAAGGCTTCAAACACATGTTCTAGAAGTATGTTTACCAAAAATATAAATTGGACACTTCCATATTCTTGTTTTAAATTTTCATGAAAATTATCTTGATGTGGTGGTACAAGCCTGTAATCTAAGCTACTCAGGAGGGACAGGCAGGAAGACCATGAGTGTCAGGAGTTCAATGCCAGAGACAGCCTGCATAATTTAATGAGATCCTGACTCAAAAAAAAATCAAATACATAAATACATAAATACATAAATACATAAATAAATAAATAATGGACCGTAAGTGCAGCCCAGTAATAGAACATTTGCAAAGTATCTGTGAGACCCTTGCTTCAACTCCCAAATACCCACTAAATTAATAAATAAAATTTCATGAAAACTAAACTGCTGAATTTTTCCCTCCATTAAAATGTGGATTCACAGCTCTTTGCCTTTGTCCATGGCATTTGCAGTGCTTCAAATGTCATCTTGATATTTTCACTTGGCAGATTCTGCAAAAACTTCAAGCCCAAATACAGTAACTTCTCTGTCTTGTTTATTACTTTATCTTTCTTATCTATTTCAGTATTTCACACACAACAGGAATTTGATACATATTAATTAAGTAACACTGAATCATATCCACTTTATTTTAGTGCCTGTAAATTTTTCATGTTTTGAATAACTTCTTTTTATAATATAACCTTTTTGTGTACCATAGTGTATGCTTCTATCAGATCTAAGCAAAGTTTTTTCTACTGCATTCATCAGAGTTTTCTCAAGTTTCCTTGCTTTTTTGTACATTTTTGCCAATTATTAGCTATTTGTCACTTTAAATTTCACATTAGATGTCAACCTAGAAAAAAAACCGAATAGCTTTTTCTCAAGATATGGATTCGCATTTTCATATTACATCTTAGACAAAATATTCCAGTGGGTTTTTCTTTAATGTTGTTATTGTTGTTGTTAGGTGCCGTCAAGTTGGTATCCGACTCATAGCGAACCTCTGTACAACAGGGGAAACACTATTGTCAGTGCTTCTCTGCTGTTCATAGGGTTTTCAATGGCAGATTGATTTTTGGAAGGGGGTTGCCAGGTCCTTCTCCCAAGCCTACAGCTTCTGGTGTTCCCAGGTGCTCTCCCATCCAAGTACTAACCAGGCCCGGCCCTGCTTAACTTCCGAGATCTGATGGGATCGGATGCCACAGGGCTACAGCTGCAGGATTTTTCTTTGATAGAGGTGAATTATGGAAGATATTTATAGACAGATTCTAAAATTTGTATAAAAATGTAAAAGGCCAAGAATAATCAAGATAATCTTGATAAAGAAAAGAATTGGAGAAAGGCACTATTTGATATCAAGGCTTATTATAAAGTTGCAATAATGTATAATTCATGTAGTAAGACAAATAGACCAATGAACATGTATATAAAATTTTATTTGTGATAAACACAACCCTGTAAAGAAGTATGAAAGAATATCACATTAAACAAATAATTCTGAGTAAATCATATACCTAAATGGAAAAATTTTTTGATAACATACACAATTTGTGAAAACTAATACCCAGTAGACTATAAAGCTAAATATGAATTATAACACAATATAGTTTGAGATAAA